>CAUYQU010054368.1:0-44688 GCA_963574635.1 Cheracebus regulus
AGAGAAATGCAAATCAAAACCACATTGAGATACCATCTCACACCAGTTAGAATGGCGATCATTAAAAAATCTGGAGACAACAGATGCTGGAGAGGATGTGGAGAAATAGGAACACTTTTACACTGTTGGTGGGAGTGTAAATTCGTTCAACCATTATGGAAGACAGTGTGGTGATTCCTCAAGGATCTAGAAATAGAAATTCCATTTGATCCAGCAATCCCATTACTGGGATAATAAATCATTATATTATAAAGACACATGCACATGTATGTTCATTGTGGCACTGTTTACAATAGCAAAGACCTGGAACCAACCTAAATGCCCATCAGTGAGAAACTGGACAAGGAAAATGTGGCACATAGACACCATGGAATACTATACAGCCATAAAAAATGATGAGTTCATGTCCTTTGTAGGGACATGGATGAATCTGGAAGCCATCATTCTCAGCAAACTGACACAAGAACAGAAAACCAAACACTGCATGTTTTCACTCATAGTTGGGTGATGAACAATGAGAACACATGGGCACAGAGAGGGGAACATCACACACTGGGGTAGATGGGTGGGTGGAGGGCCAGGGGAGGGGAAGGACAGCAGAGGACAGGGAGGTTGAGGGGAATAGCACTGGGAGAAATGCCTGATGTAGGCAGCGCAGGGAGGGAGACAGCAAACCACTGTGGCATATGTGTACCTATGTGGCAATCCAGCAAGAGGTGCCCATGTACCCCAGAGCTTAAAGTACAATAAAAAAAATTGGTGACAATCTCAAATAAAAATGTTTACAATAGATGAAATGGACAGTAAAATATTTCAAGAAAAATGTTTTAACGAAGTTAATTTTCTTAACCTTAGAAATAGTTAACTTTTTAAAATAATTTATTCATTAAAAATATTTAATGCATTCCAGGCATCATGCTAATCTGTGAATTTTCAATAATAAGCAAACAGGTGACATCCCTGAATTGCTGGAACACTATATTAAACAATGTGTGTTGATTCAGAATTTAAAAGAAAAACATATGATCTTTTTAAAATACTCAAATATTTTCCTTGCCTTTATTTTAGGAAATTCTACTGGAAGAAATGGAAGTAAATGACATAGTCTAAAGCCGCTAAAAGAGTGAATGGTTCTCAAAATAGAATACTCATACAATGGAATACTACACATGTATTAAATAAGTAAAAGGTCCACACAAATAATTACAAATTATATGTGGGAAGTTCCCACCTGGGGGACATTTGATATGCCCCAGAATCAGGATAAGGCAAGGAAATGGACTTATCTCTGTTTTATTTTAAAGAGAGTAAATTTGTGTTGTGTTAAGCCCCTATGCTTTTGGTAATTTGTTTCAGCACTAATAGGAAACTAATATACAAGTCAATTAACATTTATTTATTTATATATGTAGGCAGGTAGATATTCATGTAATGGATATTTATTAAGCACCTATGACATGTCAAGCTAAGAAAAATATTGATATCATTTTTAAAGTAAGCTTGTGTTTGTATATGTGTTTGTGTATGTGTTTAATTGAAATGACTCGAAGGGAAGAGAAATGTAATTTGCATGAGTATAATCTAGATTAAAGTATCCAAATAGATTATGTTATCTTTTAGTATGTATAAGTTTGGGAAATATACTAAAATATTGAAAATAATATACTTTTGAAGTGGCATGGAAGAATTTTTTAAAATATTTTAAATTAGCATGGTCAATATTTAAATATTTATTTTAGGGCAGGCTCGGTGGCTTACGTCTGTAATCCCAGAACTTTGGGAGGCTGAGGTGGGCAGATCACCTGAAGTCAGGAGTTCAAGATCAGCCTAACCAACATTGAGAAACCCTGTCTCTATTAAAAATGCAAAATTAGCCAGGCGTGGTGGTACATGCCTGTAATACCAGCTACTTGGGAGGCTGAAGCAGAAGAATTGCTTGAACCTGGGAGGCGGAGGTTGCGGTGAGCTGAGACCATGCCATTGCACTCCAGCCTGGGCAATAAGAGTGAAACTCCATCTCTCTCTCACATACACATATACATATATATATGTATATGTGTGTGTGTGTGTATAAATTTTTTCCTTACCATTTTTACTACATGGTAAACAAAATATTTCCCCTTAACCCCTGCCAGAATGCAGTCATATGTTTAATAGGAGTCCATTCTTTATAGGCTAACATTTTTTACAGCATGTCTCAATAACTAATTTTTCTTGACAACTCTTTAATATCTATTGATTTGTAAAATATATTCCTGGCCCACCTCATTAGTTCCATAGGCTTCCAGAGAAGCCTGGTCATTGTAAGTATCTATTTTAATCTCATCAGTTGGCAGAAATTCTAAACAATAAAAGTCCATATTAATAATCATATTACTTATCCTGTACTGTTCTTTCTTAATAACTTCTTTGTATTTAATTTAAAAATAGAAAAAGCTCATTAAACAATAATGTTAGTAGAATTAGCAGTAGCAGTCAATGTAATATGCAAAAGACAAACAATCTTAAGAGAAAATAACTACCTCTTTGTGTTGCATACATGGGAAAAAATACAATAATTGGAAATATTCTATTTATGTTTATTTAACACACTCCTATATTGCAAGTTCACCTTTTAAAGGCATTATTATCAACAGATATCAAATTGATTTTATTATGATGTTTTATCATACTTTTCTTAGATAAAGCTTTTTAGATACACTCATTTTCTAGGCAAATTACATAATCTGAAACTTCAAGAAAACTGACAAGCATTTTAAGTTAAAATTTAAGTTCTAATGAAATGGCTTAACAAACGCAGAAGACAATGTGGGTTTTATCTCATGATAGTGATGGAAGATTGATCATGAACCAAATGGTTGTCCTTTTGTCCTTCAGAAGGTAATAAAATTCCAGTGAAATATTCCTGTTGGTTAAAGAATCATCTAGGCATAGATAGAAGCTCAGGAATAGAAGAGATAGTGGGGAGTGAGGCAATGGGATAATTAAAAGCAGTAATAAAAGTTTCTTTGCCATGAGAAAGTCCTTGTGTTGTTGCAGGTGTTTGTGTGTTTGTGTTGATGGTTGTGCGTTCAGGAGTTGTATGTTCCATTGAAGTAGTTATTGTTGTAAGGTTGGTTGGTGTAACATTAGTAGTGCTAGAAACAGTTATGGTACTAGATTAATCTAACATAACAGTTGTAGTTGTGGTGGTTTGGGCTCAATTGAAAAATATATTATTTGATCCTACAATGACCACAAATAAATTACCTCTACCACTTCAGACAAATCTATTGCATCATTTCTTGTAGTGGCTGTTAGTTCAGTTGATGCATTTGTTTTGTGATTCTTGTAAACTTAGTAAATACCATGGCAATCATAGCTTCAGTTGAAATAGATATCATATCTTTCGTGGTAGTGCTATGTGGAGCATATGTTGCTTTCAGGCTCAGCTAAAATAGTTACGGTGACCTATTGCAGTTAGTTCATTGGAAGTAGTGGTAACTATGGTAGTTGTAGGCTTTGTCTCCTGGAGGCTAGTTGTTATCATTACAATTAACTAGAGTTAGTGGCAAATATGGCACAGCATGAATGAATAATATTGAAATGGTTGTATTGTGAGAGATGAGTTTGATTGAAAAAGTGGCAATAGCTGATGGAGTTGTTCAGTCAAAATTGTGTAAATTATCTTTTTACTTCAAGTATTGACTACTGAGAGTTGAGATAAAGTGGTAGTGGTTGTGGCTGTTGTCATGGCAGTAGGATAGTTCAGCTTAAGTGTTGGTTTCTATTGCAGATATGCCTTCAGTTGAAGTAGTTGGAGCCATGGGAGTTTTAGATTTATTTGTAGTGCTATAAATTCTTAAGTGCTGTTGTTTATTTTGAA
The DNA here is from genome assembly GCA_963574635.1 of Cheracebus regulus. Lineage (NCBI taxonomy): Eukaryota > Metazoa > Chordata > Mammalia > Primates > Pitheciidae > Cheracebus > Cheracebus regulus. Next base: position 3,866 of record CAUYQU010054368.1, read on the forward strand.
AGTAGCTTCTGAACAAAATGATGAGTTTATTTCAGAGTGTTTGTTTGAGTTTGTTTCAGAGGTTATAAGTGTGATTAAAATTTTGGTCCTTGCTTTTGTGCCTGTGCAGTTAATGGTATTTGTAGATTCAGTTTAAAGTGGGAGTGACTTTCGTGGTTGTAAGCTCAGTGGAACTGGTGGGTGAATTAGGTTCAGTTCAATGACAGCTGGTGCCATGATTGAGGGTTTACTAGGTGGAAGTTTAAGTTGTTTTGTTTGTAGTTTCAGCTGAAGTAGTCATTGTATCTCTAAGTGCAGTATGTTCAATAGAAATTGTAGTGCTTTTAGGCTCAATGAACAAGGTAGTATCAACTGTGTTTGTTGTAATTTCAATTGAATGGGTTGTTATTATTGCAGTGGTAGTAGATTCAGTAGAAATTGTAAAGTTTTCAGATTTAATAGAAGTGACCATTTCTGTTGTGGACATACATTCAGTTCAAGTAACTGTAGTTATATGGGTTCCAGAATCAATGGAAGAGGTGATATGTATAGAGTCACTTGAAATGGGGATGGCTATCCTGGCAGGTTTATAAGTTAAGATGATTGTAGGTACAGGAGTTGTATGTTCCAATGAAGTGGTTATTGTTGTAAGGTCTGTTGGAGTAACCTTAGGTATAACTTCTGCTGACATGGCCATAACTGTTGTTGTGCTATTATGCTCAACTAAAGTGATAGATTCTGTTGGAGTGGTGGTACTGTCGAGTGTAGTGGAAAATTTTGTTGAAATGCTGATGATTGTTCCCATTATGATAATAGCTTCTGTTGAAGCAAAGGTTACTGGGGTTATGTTTGTAGGTTCAGTTGAAATTGTGTTGGCCGCAGCTTCAGTTGACATGGTGGTAGTGGGCCTTATGGTCATAAGTTAGGTTGAAATTTTAGAATCACCTGCTGTGGTCATTGTAGGTAAAATTGCTACAGTTAGTTCTGTTGTAGTGGTCACTGTAGGTTAAGAGAGAGGCAATGAGGTTGTTCCAGGAATGATTATGCTAGATTCCCCATCATCTAGGGGTACATGGATAATAATGGAGGCAGTGTCGTCCCTATCTTTATTGACCAGGCACACAATGAGTACTCCAGTTGCTGTTCTTATTACACAGGATAAGAGACAAATTAGAAAGATTTTCCACAAAGACCAGTCACTAGATATATTTTGTGTCACCTTAAGATGATTTAAACAAAAATATTAAAATGAAATCAAACATTTCAAGAAAAATGGTCATTGTCACTTCTTTATAATTTTAATTTTTACTTATTGTCCATAATTTGCCACTTACTTGTAATTTCCTCACCAAGCATGTAAATGTCAGTATTATTTATTCTTTTCATAATAAATACTAAGTTAAATTTCTGCTTTTATCCTGGGCAATGGTTTATCTTAAGCTTTTCCTACCACCACAGTAAAGAAACTTTTATATTACTCTCATCCTTTCTTAGTCTTATGTCTACTTCTTATAAAGAAAAACTTGCTAAAAAACCAAAATCCTCAAAGATCAGTACACAGGTAGGTTGTTGACTTTATAGTGTCAATAAGGAATCGCCTAAATTCTCCTAATTAAAATGTTCTCCTTTCTGAGCCCATTAAAACCCAAAATTCTCCCATTAAGTATACTCCCTAGGAATCTTCCAGTGGGTTACTTTCTAATTACTAGACAAAACATACTCATCTGCTAATCTTCAGGTCATATTAGGACTCATTCACATGAAAATTTTTAGACAGACCTTAGGAGAATCTAGCTTCTGCAAGCCACTAGCTATTTTCCCTTGGAAAATTGCTAATCCTCTTTGAGTTTATTTCCTCACCTGTAAAATTAGTAACAGGAGTGCTAGTAGACTTACAATACTGGCATAAAGACTCATGTGGGTGAAACAGCTTTGTGAACTAAAAAGCTGTTCAAGTAAGAGGTTGAATACATGGTGGTTGGATGGCATAGAATCTGGACCCAGAAACAACTTGGCTTCCAACCTACCTCTGCCATTTACAGTGTTGCCTGGAGCAAGTTACCTCAATTCTGCTTTTCACAGTCTTTACCTGTAAAATAAGGATAATAATATAACCTGGCACATGGGGTTGTTGTGCAGCTTAAATGAGATAAATGTGTAAAGTTCTTATCTCACTCTTGGGGATTTAGTACATGTCATAGAATACTTGTGATTATGTGGGTACTGATGATTATCATGACATTGCAACAAATCTTTTTTGTTATTATTAAGTGGACAGGTAGCATGATAGTGGGAAAAGAATAGGCTTTTTAAAAAAAATCAAGGATTCTTAGATTTAAGTCTCAGAACTATGATATTTAGTAGAAGTTTCCAAATTTGCCTGATACTAGTTCATCTCAGCCACTAACTGGTTTTATTAATGGGGGAAAGGGGAGAAGAAATTCAATTTTTCTTCTTTTCTATAAGCAAACTTCCCTGAGTCCTTCCCCCTCCCATGGGATCGTATCCTGCTTTGCAAGTTTTATAAGTTTATAAATTCTTGTATTCTTGTTCTTCATAGCTGATAACTGTAAGTTTCTGTAACACAGCAAAGGTCATGAGAAAGGCCTAAGTAGGTTAGACTCTGGCCATCTAGGAGCTATAGCAAAAGGCAACAGATAAGGCCCGTGCTAGAATCCTTGAGCTCTACAGATAGCAAGCATCTGTGCTGCAGAGCAAAAGTCATATGGAAGCCTGAGTTATATCCCTGTCATTGCCTAACAAATTGTCTCTGTTCTACACCTGCAAACTTGTTTTTGCACCACTGTGTACTTCATGTATAAAAAGTCAAGCCCTGTCTTTGTTACGCACTCAGCCTTAGGATCCTAATCCACTGAGCCAGTAGCCACCTTAATAAAATCCTCCTGTTTCGCCCATTGGTATCTCTGGTCTCCTGAATATTCTGCAACAGTATAAATTCTAGCAAAATGTTCAACTTTCCTGAAGGTATATTTCCAGTTATCAAATGAAGAAGTTGAATTAAATGGTATCTAAGATAACTTTCAGCTTTAAAATTGAAATGTTTTATTTCACTTTTGCAGATAAGAAAACACATCCACTTACTTCTCTTTAAGCTCACTTCACCATCCACATTTGCCTTAGCTCTGCTGAAGTTGTATCAAGGACCAGGACTCAGACCCTCTAGAAGATGCTACATAAAAGCAAGAAAAAGAGGAGGGGTGAATTCAAAGCCAGGATAATCCAACTGAGCTGCCACACATCTCACCCATAAAGCAATGTCAATTTTCTGCCGGGTTCCGGGTTTAAAAATCATGCTATGCATGAAGTAAATATAGCAACATGGCAGAAACTCAGAAATATGGGAGATCTGAGTCTGGGCAACAAACCAAAGTGAAAAACACAGGGAAACAAAGTAAGGTTTCTAAGTCAAGTTAAAAACACTAAGATTATCACACCTGTAATTCCAGTACTTTGGGAGGCCAAGATGGGCAGATCACTTGAGGTCAGGAGTTCAACACTAGCCTGGCCAACAAGACAAAACCCCATCTCTACTAAAAATACAAAAATTATCCGGGCATGGTGGCACACACCTGTAGTCCCAGCTACTTGGGAGGCTGAGGCATGAGAATTGCTTGAACCCAGGAGTCACAGGTTGCAACTGAGATCGCACCACTGCACTCCAGCCTGGGTGACAGAGCAAGACTTCATCTCCAAAAACAAAGCAAAACAAACACAAAAAGAAAAATGCTAAGAATAGAATCAGGAGGGCAAAAGAAAGTTTTTAGTCCTTGAAGAGGCAGCTAACTATAAGTCTGAGGTGTGCAAAGTACAAGATGATATTCCTAGGACATTCCTTCCTTCAGCAAGTGATCTGTCAAAGATTAATGGGATTTTGCCAATAAGACACAAGAGTCAACTTGAACAGGCTCTAACTGGCCAGAAGGGAAAATTAAACCATGAAAAAATGAATTATATAATTGACTCTTAAAATTAAAACCTCACTGTTCACCACTGGAGGTTGCTATGGCACCAGCAAGCTCATTTCCTTGAAAATTAATAAATAAAATGAAATATTGAACTATTTATGCAGTCCTTTAAGGATTGTGTTTCAAGGTAATAAAATAGCTGGTTCATCTTTATCAAAGAACTCTATCTAATAATTGTAGAGGGAAACATATAATCAGAAAATCACGAGTTTCCAACCCATAATGGGAAAACAAAAATTAATCTAGGTAAAGATTATCAATAGATACTAAAGTCCTTATGTGAAAGAGTTGAGGAACTTTATGATAGCGTTACCAGCCTGATACCACATGAATCTGTAGACTAAGCATCAAAATAAGTGGAAAAAAACAGACTTTGTATACAGTAAAATATAGAATGCATCACCTATAAATGTTTCCTGCCTGTGGCTTGCAGGAAATACAGAGGATAAAGTAACAAGTCAAAAAGTATCAGGAAGAAACAATCAACCCAATCCTGAATGTGGGACATCCTATATGGAGAATGTCCTAGTTTCTTCAGAAATCAATGCCATCTAAAAAAAAGAGAGGGGAAGAAAAACTATTTTAGACTAAGAAAGATGTAAATGTGTCAAAATCAAAGCAATGTGTAGACTTTATTCAGATCTTCATTAAAACCAAAAATTATAATTTGGGGGATAATAGGGGCAATTGAAATACAGACTGGCTATTAGGTAATCTTAAGGAGTTACTGTTAATTTTTATAAGCATGGTAACAGAAAGGTGGTGATGTTATTTAAAATGTCCTTATCAGGTAGAGAAGTATGTTGAGTTACCTGCAAGTCAAAGGACCTAAAGGGAATGAAAGAGGACAAATGAAACACATTTGGAAAAATGTTGATACTTATTGAAGCTAAGCAATATAAATATGAGGCTATTTTATACTATGTGCTCTAACTTTTCTGTATGTCTTAAATTTCCCATAATAAAAAGTTTTTTTAAAAAGAAGTCAAAATAGACAAATGGGATCTAATTAAACTTCAGAGCTTCTGTATAGCAAAATAAACAATCATTAGAGTGAACCTGCAACCAACAGAATGGGAAAAAATTTTTGTGATCAACCCATCTGACAAAGCGCTAATATCCAGAATCTAAAAAAACTAAAACAGATTTACAAGAAAAAAAAAAAACATTTAAAAGTGGCTGAAGGATATGAACAGACACTTTTCAAAAGAAGACATACATGAGGCCAACAAACATATGAAAAAATGCTCATCATCACTGGTCATTAGAAAAATGCAAATCAAAACCACATTGAAATACCATCTCACGCCAGTTAGAATGGTGATCATCAAAAAATCTGGAGACAACAGATGCTGGAGAGGATGTGAAGAAATAGGAACACTTTTACACTGTTGGTGGGAGTGTAAATTAGTTCAACCATTGTGGAAGTTAGTGTGGCAATTCCTCAAGGACCTAGAAATAGAAATTCCACTTGACCCAGCAATCCCATTACTGGGTATATATCAAAAGGATTAAATCATTCTGTTATAAAGACATATGCACACATGTGTTCATTGTGGCACTGTTTACAATAGCAAAGACCTGGAACCAACCCAAATGCCCATCCATGATAGACTGGACAAGGAAAATGTGGCACATATACGCCATGGAATACTATGCAGCCATAAAAAATGATGAATTCATGTCCTTTGTAGGAACATGGATGAATCTGGAAACCATCATTCTCAGCAAATTGATACAAGAACAGAAAACCAAATGCTGCATGTTCTCACTCATAGGTGGGTGTTGACCAATGAGAACACATGGACACAGGAAGGGGAGTATCACACACTGGGAGCTGTTGGCGGGGGGGACTAGGGGAGGGACAGCAGTGGGTGGGGAGTTGGGGAGAGATAACATGGGGAGAAATGCCAGATATAGGTGACAAGGATGGAGGCAGCAAACCACATTGACCTGTATGTACCTAGGCAACAGTCCTGCATGTTTTGCACATATACCTCAGAACCTACAGTGCAATAAAATACATTTTTTAAAAAAGTACAATGAGAGAAAACTAAGTCAAATCAGTTTAAGCAAAAGAGTTAATACTAGAATAGCTCAAAAATTTAAAAAAAAGAACATGGCCAGGTGCAGTGGCTCACACCTGTAATCCCAGTACTTTGGGAGGCTGAGGCAGTGGATCATGAGGTCAGGAGTTTGAGACCAGCCTGACCAACATAGTGAAACCCAAACTCTACAAAAAACACAAAATTAGCCAGATGTGGTAGTGCAGCCTGTAGTCTCAGCTACTCAGGAGGCCGAGGCAGGAGAATTGCTTGAACCCAGGAGGCGGAGATTGCAGTGAGCTGAGATCACACTACTGTACTCCAGTCTGGGCAACACAGCCAAGACTCTGTCTTAAAAAAAAAGAACAACATGAAGAAGTAACTCCAGGAATATCAGGTTTAGTGGCACCCAAATACATTCACTCCTCTCTCTCACTCCATTAACTATGATTTTTTTTTTTTTTTTGAGACAGGTTCTTGCTCTGTCATCTAGGATGGACAGTAGTGGCACAGTCACAGCTCACTACAGCCTCAGCCTCCAGGCCTCAAGCAATCCTCCCACCTCAGCCTCCAAAGTAGCTGGAACTACAGGCATGCACCACCATGCCCTGCTAATTTTTGTTTAATTTTTTACAGAGACCAAGGTCTCACTATGCTTCCTAAGCTGGTCTTGAACTCCTAGGCTCAAGCAATCCTCCTGCCTCCACCTCCCAGGCATGAGCTACTATACCCAGCCTCAGTATCTCTGATTCTTTCTGCAGTTTGCCTTCATTTTCTCAAGAGCATTATCTTGTCACTCACTCTCTGAAACATGTCAATCTCCCAGTGAACTATGGGGATACTGTAGGGAGTAAAGCTAGAACTGGCTGTGTTCCACACACCTGCTTAGGGAGATCAGTAAGACTGTTAGTGCTACATGAAAGGAATGATCAGGCTTCTTGTCTTCCTGGAGTGCCCTACCATATGCCTGCCCACCTTTTGCCTCAGCCTATAATATGCCACATTCTATAATACCAAGAAAAAAAACATAAATGTATCTGGTGAGAGTAGGTACATACCAGCAGCCTCCCTGGAACTCAAAGGAAAAAAGTAACTAAGTGCTACTGAAACAGAGGCATCTGCTATTAACATGCCTACTTTCTCACATCATATCTAAACTTTAAGATAATTCTCTCACTTAGAAAATAACAGCAAGTAATCTAAAATCTGAAGGTTAAATTATGATGCATCCACAAAATAAATATTATGCAGTCATTAAAAAGAATGCATCATCTCTATATGGAAACATATACAAGCACCATATTAAGATAAAAGTCAAGTGTTTAACAGTGTATATAGTATGCTGTTATGGGAGGAAAAGGAATATGTATCTTTATCTCTTTAAAAATATGCATTATCTCTAGGGAAAAAAACCAATAAATTGGTAATGATAGTTGCCTCTGCAGAGAGAAGACTAGGGTGCAGAGTTAGAAGAGAGATTGCTACACATCCTCTTGACAGATTAGAGTTGCAGAAGAAAAGATTCATGAACTTGAAGACATAGCAATAGAAACTATTCAAAATGAAGCCAAAAAAATAAGATAGAAAAACAAATAAACAGAACATCAGTAAACTGTGAGATAATTTTAAGCAGCCTAATGAGATTTGGTGAAAACAATAAACCTGCAATTTCAATAAGTTTAATGAACCCCATACAAGAAGACCAAAGTACATCATAATCAAATTGCCTAAAACCAGTAATAGAGAGAAGAGCTTTAATGCAGCCAGGAGAAAAAGATACATCAAGTAAAAAGGAACAAAGATAAGAACGACAGCAGACAGGAAACCAGAAAATAGTGGAGCAACATCTTTAAAGTACTGAAAGAAAAAGAGTCAGCCTAGAATTCTATACCCAGTGGAGATATTTTTCAAACACAAAGGTTAAAGACTTTTTTCAGATGTAAAAAAGCTGGAAGAATTCATCACCAATAGTCACATACTGTAAGAATTGTAAAAGGAACTCCATCAGAAAGAAAATGGTACCAGATGGAAACCATGATCTACACAAAGAACTGAAAAGCACTAGAAATGATAAATATGTGAATATATGATAATTTGTTCTTATTTTTAAATTACTTTAAAAAGTTTAAATTAAAAAATCATGAAGACATATTTTACTGCAAAATTATTCTGTGAATTCCTGTATGATGGCAACACAGAAAGACTCAAGATCAGCCTGCTACAAAGCTAAAAAGCAATTGAATTCAGTAATAGTTCATGTTTTTTAACTTTAATCATATTATCATCTATATATATTTAAAGGTAGTCATACTTATGTGTAAGACCTATTACTTATTCTTGGTGAATTTATGAATTTGTGAACTTGTTACAACTCACTGCCCAGAATGTTCTGCAAACACAGATAGGTAATCACAGAACTAAGATTCTTTTGTAAAGCAAATAGTAATCTTATGGCAGTGCAAACATTGATACTGACTCCCTCATTAATACCTTGATAATAGTCCGTTTTACCTATTTCAGTTTCTAAGCCATGCTCTAATCATCTTATCTGCTGTCCCATAAAGCAGAGCTTTGTGCATGGGCACTCAAAAAGGAGCTGTCCAATGCACGCATGGTATTTCCAATACAATAGCACCAATATGTGTCAACTATCTTCTGATGGCGTTCAAAACAACACAAGTCCTGGGTCACAGGTGCCAGAACCAGAATCTAAATTTTGGTTTTTCTTCTTAGTTATCTCTACTTTCCCAATTGCGTATCTTTAAATCATGCCTGGTCTCTACCAACACCAGACATCAGCCACATTCTCTGAGGATACATGGCATTGGGTACAATTTACCACAGTAAATCAACTTTCAGAGCCAGACTTAGGAGAATGTATTTAAATCACAAAAGAACACAGGTCAGAGTTGCAATTATGATCACAGCAGACATTAATGTGTTGTGCATAATTAAAATGACTGTAGGACCAGCTGAAAAAGTATTTCTCTACCTATGGGTACAAAAATAAGACATGAGCCTGGGTGTGGTGACCCATGCCTGTGGTCCCAGCTACTCAGAAGGCTAAGACAGGAGGATCCCTTAAGCCCAGGAGTTCAAAGCCTTCAGTGAGCCATGATCAGCCACTGCACTCCCAACCTGGGCAACAGAACAAGGTACCATCTCTAAAAAACAAAAAAAAATTGATGAAGAAAAAAAAGATATGAACAGGCTGTTGTATCTAGGTGAAAACTTGACCTTGAAATTACTACCATTTCTGTAGCCTGGTAATAGGCAATACCTGCCCACCTGTTGCCTTTGGCCTTAACAAGTTTTAGGTGTTAGAACTACTATAGTCACAAACCACTCAAAGGGTCTAACCCTGTGGTCTGGACAAAACTCACATTGCTAGACTCCCTTAAAACCCAAATGGGTTAGAAAAAGATCTTACAGAAGGAGCAGGATTGGAATTTTTAAAAATTAAAAATAAAGAGAAGAATTCCCCTAGGAACTGTTCCCCTGGGAAATTCCCAACACTTGTAGCAATGGAAAACATGCCACGTACTCACCATGGTTTCTCAATGTGGCTTTCTCTCTTTCACACCTATTTTACCAACTACCCATCAGTTTTCCCCAGCAGTACCCAACTCATCCTCACTACTTGGTCGGAACTGAAGAGATTCTCACGTCAGTCTGCTTCATGGGAACTAGGAAATATTATTCACACTCTGCCTAAAACGTCAGCTTAGGCAGAGTGGGGGCAGAAGGCAAGCCTCGTTTTTTTAATTTCATATCTGATTGAACATTATTAAAAGAACTGTTAAAGTTATGAAATTCCATGCTCATATTAGGTTTAGGATAGACTGGCTAAGGACACATATAAAAAGAATGATTCAGCTTCTCCTTTTCTTAGTAATAACATTTAGCACTCAGATATTGCTTTTCATCTCCATCAGTCTTTACAAACATTAACTGTACAATTTCACTACATTAACTGCAAAGAGAGTCAGAGATGGCCCTGTAATTTTGCAGTCACTTTGGTGACATTCATTACCTCTCAAAATGATACACTATACCCCAGAGCCTAGGTTTTAACCTGGCTTAAGGTAGGAAGATAAGAAAAGAGGAAGGGAGGAAAAGAGACCATATTCTAAAATAACAGAGATCTCAGATGCTTACCTAAGAGTCCAGGGATATAGCCTGTGCATTAGAATGGAGAACTGGAACAGTTAGTGAGCCAGATGACAGCTGAATTTTGAAGATGGTGTTATGTTTAACATATTACAGTTTTTACTTTTTAAAAAGGAGGAGAGACACCAAATTCAAATGCCTCCTCACAAAGATCCTTCAAGTCAAAAAAAAAAAAAGTATGTGTATTTAACATAAATAGGCATACTATCATTGTTGTCATTGTTGACAATACTTTTATAGCTCACCTCTCCCTGTATCATTTTTAGGCAAAGACCCTCCCAATAATAAAAATAACTATCATTTGTGGAATATTTACTATGTGCTAGGCACCATGCTAAGTATTTTAAATACACACTGGTTCGACTCAGTTTTCCCATCTGTTAAATGAAGGAATTTACCTAGAGCAGTGTCAGCAAACTACAGCCCAATCCATGGGCCAAATCCACTCACTATTTTTGTAAATGAAGTTGCTTTGGAACATAGCTATGCCCATTCATTTACAAATTGTCCATGACTGCTTTTACAACAGCTGGGTAGAGTTGAGTCTTTGAGACAAAAACTATATGGCCTGCAAAGCTTAAAATATTTATTATCTGGTTTCTTACAAAAAAAGGTTTGCCAACCTCTGATCTAGAAGATGGTCTCAAAGGACCTTCAAATACAACGTCCTATGCTTCCGACTCCAGGTGTTGAAACATCTTTCTCCAGCTTCTCCATCACGTCATTAGTAGCATCAAACAGCAAACACAGTATGTCAGCGGGGACTTGCCTGTGTGTTGTTATGTAGGCTTCCATGTGGGTGTCAGTTCTTTAGGAAAATATTCTTCGAAATTTAAATTCTATAATAACTCATTTATCAGTCTCTTGTCGAAAGCTAACAGCTTCAGGTAATTCCATTTTAAACTGTATGTTATTGATAACACCCACATCTGCTGTGAAAAAAATATCATTACGGAGCTCTAATAAATAAGATCAATTTTTTTTTAATCAAAACCTGTTACTTTTTTTTAACTTTTATTGTAGGCTCAGGGGTATATGTGCAGGTTTGTTATATAGGTAAGCTCATGTCACAGGAGTTGTTGTATAGATTATTTCATCGCTAAGCCCAATACCCAATAGTTGTTTTTTTTTTTTTTTTTTTTTTTTGGACACGTTCTCACTCTGTTGCCCAGGGCTGGAGTGCAATGGCATAATCTCAGCTCACTGCGACTTCTGCCTTTCTGGTTCAAGTGATTCTTGTGCCTCAGCCTCCTGAGTAGCTGGGGTTACAGGCATGCACCACCATATCCAGCTAATTTTTATATTTTTAGTAGTGATGGGATTTCACCACGTTGACCAGCCTGGTCTCGAATTCCTGACCTCAAGGGATTGGCCCACCTCAGCCTCCCAAAGTACTGGGATTACAGGCGTGAGGCACTGCACACAGCCCAATAGTTATTTTTCTGCTCTTCGCCCTCCTCCCACCCTCCCCCTTCAAGTAGGTTCCGGGTGCCTGTTGTCCTCTTCTTTGTGTTTATGAGTTCTCATCATTTAGCTCCCACTTACAAGTGAGAACATGCCGTATTTGGTTTTCAGTTCCTGTGTTAGTTTACTAAGGATGATGGCCTTCAGCTCCAAATTCTGTCCCTTCTTACTTCACTGTCTCAAATTCATTGCTTCTTCTCTCTGCCATCATCATTGCTTATTGCAGCTTCACCCCATACCTGAATTATTACCTAAGCAGCACTCAGCCCAATTCTAGGCACAAAGTAGGAATCTACACACCTGAAATGCAAGATTTGCCTTTAGCAAGAATCAGAACTGGGATATAAGAATTTTCTTAACACTTTTTTGGCTAATTGACACATGGGGTCCAACAGGTGACATATTGACAGAATGCACGATTGGAATGGGAATTTACAAGGTTTTAAGCATCATTGCTGTCTCAGAAAGGACTGGGAAAGCAACAAGTTAACAAATAACTTGAATTTCTATACTGTATCTGGTTCTACAAAGAAAGATCACCCTAAAATAGCCAAAGCCACAGTGTAACAAGGACATGAATACACTGTATTAGACAATGTTGCCAACTCAGTGTCAGTATGCACATGGCACCGTTTCAAATAAAAATTTTTACCCCCAGTAAAGGCCAGGTACTAGATTTTGGTATTGTTCATGAGAACCTTTTTCTCCTATTCAATCTAAAATGTTAATCGTTTCTTTAATTGATAAGATCACTAACTTTGCCATTCAATTTTTTAATAGCCTTCACTGAATTCACTGTAAAACACTTTAGTACCAACTCAGTAATCATCTAGATCCAGTTATTAATTATAGCTTATGTATTCTAAGAAAAAGAGGTAAAAGTATCACTGTCCTCTCTTTGAGTGTCAACTTTTGATGTTATCATCAAAATACCACCCCTACTCATCCTCCAAGTAGAAGACTGGACATAAGAGAGGAAGATGGTAAAGAATCCAAGTTTAGCCCATCTTGCAAACTTTACAAGTAATTCAAGTTATTTTATTCTGTACTAATTCTTCCCATGATTCTCCAGAAGTAAACAACTGAACTAAAACAGCTTCTTTTTAATTTTTTAAGATTTTTTAGAGATGGGATCTTGCTATGTGGCCAAGGCTGGAGTTCAGCAGCCATTCACAGGCACCATCAGCGCACACTACAGCCTTGAACTCCTGGGCTCAAGCAATAGTTCTGCTTCAGCCTCTGTGAAACAGCTTCTTTAATTAAGTAGCTACAGCCTCTGTCATACTATTCATGCATACCTATTTCAAAAAATGTTACTGATTATACCTGCATGCCTCTTGTCTTAGACTTACTTTCCTCTTTCCCTTGGCACATGTGTAGAATGTACATAACTTTTGAATGTGTCTGTCCTCTAATAGGAAGACTCCTATTAGAAAAGGCAGGCTCCAAGTAATAGCCCCTTATATCACCATCAACCTGAAAGCCCAAGAGCTCCCAAAAAAGACACAAGAAGGTGAACGCCTCTGCATTAGAGCCAAGGGTCCCATGACAGGCCAGCTACTCCCTTATTCTGGTAATTGGAGGAGGTGAAAACCAGGAGGGTATAGAAAAATGGCACAATGGGAAGAGCTGTTCTTGTCTCTTTTATATGAGGTTTATTTAGAAATGTAATAGTAGGAACCCATTTGTTGAAAGATCAATTGTTCTGCTATGCGCTTTACAAATATTATCTCATTTAATCCTCTTAAGAACCTCAGGAGGTAGAAACTACCACGTCCATATTTACACATGAGGGAACTTAGAAGAAACACAGCTAAGCAGCGGAGAACCAGGACTTAAACAGTGGTCTCACTGATTCTCTAAACTGAGTTTGAGACTCTCTTCGTTTTGGCTCCTATGACATGTCCCAGGTTTCAATAAGTCAGTAAAAGCTAAGATGCAGTAAGTACGATCACTAAATGTCCTTTTTGTTATCCCAGAACCCTAAAGCTCTCTGATTACTTTAAATGGGGTCTTGGAACTGGCAAAAACATATATTTTGCAAAAAGTGAGTAACCTACTGGTGTTTGGCTTTTGAAAGTTACCAGAAGATCAGAGAAGAGCATAGAACACATTTCCCTTGGTCCCTTCTCATGTGTTAGATTTCCTAGGTCTCAGGCACATCAACGACCTTTGAGAGCACATCTACCTGGGCTAAACACAGCACCAACCTTCCTTCTTGACAGAGACCTTACAGGGATCATGGGGAAGAGAGAAAAAGCATAGTTTCCGGGTCTTTGGTTATTTAAAAAAAAAACTGAGAGCCAAGTTAGCATGTAGGAGCTAGGGGGGACCTAATTGTTCTGCATAATAAAGTGAAAGGCATGCTTTCCATGGTTGGAAGAATAGTGGAGGTGAAGAAAAGGGGAAGGCTGGAACCACTGAGGGCATGCATGGCTTAGGGAATATTTTTAAAGAAAAGGAATGTCCAATATTCACATATAAATCATATATATTATACAATATTAAATTTTTCCATACTTCCCCAATCCTTCAGGAAAGCTAGCTCTACCTCACTAAACCACAACATCACTTTTCCTTCCTTAGAGGAAAGTAGGTAAAAAATTGGAAGAAAGGGCAGAAACAGCTTTCTTAATACTTTCAAAATGGCAGAACTTCCTGTTTTGTAGGCCAGAAGAAATTCAGGCAGAGGGTAAGGACGATGTCACCTCAGAGGCAAAGAAAGGAAAACACCATTAGAGAAACCTGGCCACCAGTTAAGAAATCCTGTAAACCTATGCCACAGGTTCTATATAGGAAGTTCTTTTCAGTTCTATATAGGAAGTTACTGCCTGCAGAGACACTAAAATGTGTTCCTGGAACTTTCTGGAACCCAACCAACCAGTCCCCCATCCTAACTCTGTTCTACTATCCATCTCCCACCAAAGGCCCAGAGATCAAGGAGCTCAGCTGGCAGACACCAGGATTAAACTCTGGTGCACTTTTCGGCTCACGTTTTCCACATGCACACCCTCCTTATATGATTCAGCTTCCAGATTCATGCAGAGCTCAACTCTTTTGAACTTATTTACAAGTTTTATCATTATACTTGCCCACATTATGCAAGCAGTTTGCAATCTCCCCTAATTCTCTGACTTTAATTATATAATTGAACAAGCCAAAAACTCATTTTTCCCAGGAAACATTAAACATTACCATCTTAATGAAATTCTTAATGAAATGGTCCACTATGCATGCAAATGACCAGTAGTGGCTAGGCCACTAGCTTATCACTGGGCAAAGCAATAGAACAAATGCTCTTTCTTTTGTCAGTCACTGGAAATGGCAGTTCCCACCCACACTTTTGGCTGGAATTATAATTCCATGAGACCAGAGGATGAGCCTCTGTGAGGTACATGGATATAATTAAGACTGGATGAAAAGAGTTTAAATGAAGTAGGAACTGATCTCAACCTATAAAAAATCAAAACTTATTTTCAAGGCTGAAAGAGCTCACTTAAACTTTTCTTGCCAATTAAAAAAAAAAAAAAAGTTATCAACTGTCCTCCTTATTCTCCAGAGACTAGAGTTCTGAGAAATTAACAGTATTAAACTCATTTTCTCAACTTACTTTCAGGACTGAAAGGCGGAAATGGCTAAAAGAAATTTGGGGGACTTCTGAAAATTTCAGCACAATTAATAACTCTTCAATCATCTGTTCCTTCCCAACTGCATTTTTCAAATGCCCTGTTGCAAACAACTTATATCTTATACATACCGTACACTCTTCTCATGCCAAAGTCACTGTCTACCAAAAGCTAAAATGGAAGGATTGCAGGCCTGTTCCCACTTCTTTCTCTCAAATAGCATGGACAACCGTGTCCTGTGCCAAGTAGACACCAACTTGAAGTACTTAATAGCTACTATTTATATAACAAATTCCCAGTTCTTAAACCTTATCAAATCTGTGCATTGCCAGGAAAATGTCAAGCTGCCCAAAATGTCCAACACAGACTCTCGCCCTGAACATTCAAACTAAAGCACTTTAAAGAACAGAATGTAGCTCTTGCACCTATCATAGTGCTTAGCTGAGTAAATGTTATTTTCCTTTCTCTTAAGTTTTTCCATTTTTCCACAGACAAAAGTAAAGCCAAAGAAAATCATGTTTGCAGCTGGGTGCAGTGGCTGACGCCTGAAATCCCAGCACTTTAGGAGGCCAAGGCGGGCAGATCACTTGAGGTCAGGAGTCCAGACCAGCCTGCCCAACATGGAGAAACCCCATCTCTACTAAAAATACGAAAAATTAGCCAGGTGTGGTGGCAGGCACCTATAATCCCAGCTACTCGGGAGGCTGAGGCAGGAGAATTGCTTGAACCTGGCAGGCAGAGGCTGCAGTGATTTGAGATTGTGCCATTGCACTCCAGCCTGGTTGACAAAAGCAAAACTCTCTCTCAAAAAAAAAAGAAAAAGAAAAAGAAAATCATGTTTGCAAATTTTTAGCAGCTTTATTGGTATATAAGTCACATACCGTACAATTCACTCACTTAAAGTGTAAAATTCAATGGATTTTGGTGTATTACATCATTTTTTTTTAATTGTGGACAAATACGTCATAAATTTTGCCATTTTAAATATTTTAAGTGTACAATTCAGTGGCACTACTTACATTCAAAATATCATACAACCATGACTACTATCTAGTTCCAAAACCTTCCATCACTTCAAATAGAAACTCTGTAACCATTTTTTTTCACCATGTTGGCCTGGCAGATCTCGAACTCCTGACCTTAGGTGATCCACCTGCCTCAGCCTCCCAAAGTGCTGGGATTACAGGCATGAGCCACCACACCCAGCCTGTAACCATTGACTCTTTAACTATAGTTCCACATTCTCTCAGCCCCCAGAAACCTCTAATCTATTTTCTATGTCTATAAATTTACCTATTCTAGATATTTCATATTAGTGGAATCACATAATATTTACCTTTCTGCATCTGGCTTACTTCACTTAGCATACTGTCTTCAAAGTCCATCCATGTTTTAGCATGTATCAGAATATTATTCCTTTTTATGGTTGAATAATATTCCATTATATGCATATACCACATTTTGTTTATCCATTCATTTCTTGGTCATAGATCTTTTTAATACTTTGCAGAAAACTAAAAAATCTCAAACCTCAATTTATAGCACACACTCAGTTAAGACTACCCCCTCTCTTGGGTATTGTTAATTTTTTATCCCCAGAAGCTTCTCCCATACCCTTCTCCTCCAACAGACACCCACTCTAATGTGTTTGATGTAGATCCCTAAATATGTATGTCGGTTTGTAAAATGCATAACTGTGTGTTGTTTAATTTATATAAATCTCATTCAATTTCTTACTTTTTTACTCAACTCTGTTTTCAGAGCTACATGTTACTAGATCTAATTAATTGTTAATTATTTCATGTTTAGTTGCTGAAAGATGGCATAAAGAAATAGTGTCATTTTATTATATTTTTTCAGCAGAGGAAGATGACTCACAGTGTGATTGCTCTAATTCTCTGTGAGCCACTGGTCAAGCCTTTTAATCTCTCTAAGTCTTGGTTTCTTCATCTTTATAATGAGGGTGTTACACGAGATCCAGGATCTTTGATAGGCAGTATGTATCAAATGACTTGGGAAACACTTCTAAAATAATATGCTTGACCCAACAGTAAGATCTAAGGCAGCAAAATCCTGGTCTAAAAGAGAACAGACATGGTGGCTCACACCTGTAATCCCAGCACACTGAGAGGCCGAGGCAGGCTGATCACTTAAGGTCAGGAGTTCAAGACTATCCTGGCCAACATGATGAAACCCTGCCTCTAGTAAAAATGCAAAAATTCGCCAGGCGTGGTAGTGTGCCTGTAGTCCCAGCTACTGGGGAGGCTGAGGCAGGAGAATCGCTTGAACTCAAGGGGCAGAGGTTGTAGCGAGCTGAGATCAGGCCACTGCACTCCAGCCTGAGTGACAGAGCAAGATGTCATCTCAAAAAAAAAAAAGTATTAAATAAAGTCTCCAGATGATTCCAGTGTGCACCCTTGTTTAAAGACCCTCCACAAGATGGATCTCTAAAGCCCCTACCCTTTAGAACACCAGGATTCTGTGATTACATGGAAAATTTCTTGGCAAAGTTCCCACAGCAAACCAAGGGCTAGAATCTGGCAATAAAAATGATACCTATATCCCAGCTTTCTGTTTTCTAAATATAAAATCTATTTCAAAAGCATTTATGCTATTTTATTGCTCTCTTCTATAAGTATATGCCAAGGATTAACTGCTTCTGGTTAACACACTCCTCCACAGCTCCTCGGGGCTCAATCCTTCCTTCTCTTGGATCATGCCCTCTGGTTCTCATATTTGAAAAAAGCTGAAAGAGACTGGGAACATCTTTTATTTCTATTCCCATCAGAAATCTGTGTAGCTCAACAGGGTCACCTCTGAGTCTCTGCTTTTGCAAGGAATAGAGAACAGGTTTTTGTAGCCTGGTTTAGAAACAAAATGTCTACACCATTCTACGTGTCCGGAGCCGCTGCCACCTTATCCTCCAGAACATCTTGTTCTGAATTCAATAATCAGAACTCACCTTCACAGCCTTCATTGTCTTGCCCCAAGATATTAATGTTAATAACTTGGAAATATAGAAAACAGGGAAAATCAAAAGTTACTATAATCCCAATGAAATAATTTTTCCTTGTAAATATGCCCGCTATCCAGTCTTCCATATTTCAATTAGTGGCAACAAACATATTAGTCCCGTTGTTCAGACCTAACCCAGGAACTGTGCTCAGGTTCTCTCTTTCCCTTACTGCATCCAGCCATCAGTCTATCCTCCAAACACAGCCTGAATCCATTCTCGTCTTTCTGTTTACATTCCTACCGCCCTTAGGCCAAGCTGCCATCCTCCCTCCCCCACGATATCCTCTCAGCCTCCTTGGTAAATTATTTAGAAAAGGAAATACATTAACAGAACAGAAAGCAAAAAGATCCAGACCAGCTTAAAGAATTAGGCCAAAACTAACAAGATTACATTTAATACAAATAAATGTAAGCCTCTGCATTCACTTTCCAAAATCCTATGGCACAAGTTAAAAGATGCATAGAGGACTTAGGTAATTTATTTGACTGCAGGCTCAATTAAAAAAAAAAAAAAACAAGATGATGTGCTGAACCAAATTTTTAAAAAGTTTTGGCTGAATGAATAAAAATGCAGTATCCAGTACAAGGGACATAACAGTCTTTTTGTACTGGTCACACACAATGTTTCATCTGGGTACTAGGTTTAAAATATACATTTAATAGACTGCAAGTAGGGTTTTTAAAAAAAAGAAATATATATATATACATATACATAGAATTAACTAAGAAGGATTCTGAGAGAAGCTAAATTGAGTCACATGAGCGACAGCTGAAAGAACTGTAAATGTTCATCTGGAAAAGAGAAGACTGAAGGTCTAAAGGGCACACCCACGCCTAGAATACTTGAAGACCTTGCTTCTGCAAGGAAGAGGAGTCTCCAACAATGTAGCTTTAGAAAGAGAGGCAGACTTTGGTTCAAAAGAAAACCAGACATCCTTCATAGCTCAGCTGAAATGCCCCCTCCTCAGAGAAGCCTATCCTGATTACCTTAAAGGGCCCCAGTCGCTCTCCACCAGGTAATCATCTGCTGTGTTCCTGGCACTTCTGGCCAGCTGGAGTTATCCTGCTTTGGCTTCAGTATACGCTGTCTCTCCGACTTGCCTGTATCATCTGTGAGAGTAGGGATTTTGTTTATCCTGTTCACCACAATATTCCAGTACCCAGAAAAGTGTCTGGCGCATAGTAGGAGCTCCATAAATATTTGCTGACTTGAGGAATGAATTGATAACTGAATGCCTTCCTCTCCACAGCAGCTGCAGGCATTAAAGGGCCATGAAGAGCCAGTCTTAAAGAGATCTGGCAACTCATTTAGGGGTTCCTGCCGGGAAAAGAAGTTCCAGAGAGTTGAGTTCATTATCTTCTGCCTTGGGCTTTTCCCCTCATTCAATATTTCTCATTCCATGACTCAATCTACAGATCTATGCCTGCAGATGCCTCAGATGTCCTCTAGTCTCAGATTGTCCTTGGATGAGAATCTTATTCTGGGATCTCCCTACAATGAGCTTCCCCTGGCCCTATGGATTCCCCTAGGCTGACCCTCAGCCTTCTTCATGCTACACCTGGAGGTGTTTGGAAACCCAGGCTCCTGAGGAAACCAAGAGGAAGTTTCCAGAATGCTGTTCTCCACAGCCTGGTATATTCCTTTCTGAAAAGTGAACTGAATCCAGGCAGCAGATTTTGTCTTTAGAAGTCTACTTTAAATGGACAGCCATTCGAATAATAATGAACAGTCTCTACATATGGACATGAAACCTACCAGTAGTATATTATTAAATTTAAAAGCAGATGGCAGGCCTGGTGGCTCAAGCCTGTACTCTCCATACTTCGGAGGCTGAGGCGGGTGGATCACTTGAGGTCAGGCAGAGAAGCTGCAGTGAGCCAAGATTGCACCACTCCACTCCAGCCTGGGCAACAGAGTGAGATTCTGTCTCAAAAAATAAGATTGTTTGACTTTAGACCTGAGGAGACTGATGAGAAAGCTGGAGAGCGGAAAGGAGCTTACACTGTAGAGCAACGATAAAGATTGGTGTATCTCCTTTAGTCCTCACAAGCTCCTGCGATGTGATAACCCCATTTTATAGTTGGGAAAGCTGAGACTTAGGGAAGGTCAGCAATTTGTCAAACTCACAGTTGGGTAGATTGGATTTGAATCCAGCTCTGCCTAATCTTGCGCTGGTGTTTCCATAGTTACAACGCTTTCTTCTTCTAAGTCAGAAGCTGGGGCAAGACAAGCACCAGTTCCTGGGTCAGCTTAACATTTGGTGAAACATCTCAAAGTTTTAGAGAAGTTTATCCTCAAATTATCCTTCAAACTCTAGTTTTGCAGGGGGAGGTGCATGGCAGCACCAGCATCACCTGGGAGCTTATTAGAAATGAAGAATCTCGGGCACCATCCCAGACCTACTGGATAAGAATCTGCATTGTAACAAGGTGCCCACGTGATTCACCTGCACAATGCCATTTGAGAAGAGCTGCTTTTTAAATACCTCCCCAGCCTCATTTTCTACCCAAGTTTCTATGGAAATGACCATCCTTTGTGCCAGTGTCCAGTTGCTTCCCCCAAAGCTAAAGCAATCTCTCTGTCAGACACTCACAGGAACCTTGGAGCCCAAAAGGAGAAAATCTATCTCCAAAGGTAACTTTATTAGTCAACATAATGCCTGGTGTATACATGCGAGCTTCAGGATAGCTGGACCTGGTCCCTCTACAGGAGCCAGAGCAGTGGTATGTTGGCCAATAGTTAACACCTAGCTCAGGGTAGAGCCCTGACTTACAGCATTTGCCAATTTCTAGAGTAAATCTTCCCAGCAGGGCCAGTTCCCAGCTACTAAGGTGATGTCACCGAATATGGAGCTAAGAAGCAATGTGCATAATTGACTCACAAGAACAAGCAGGAGCAGGTATACCAGCCCAGCACACCACTGAGCTGGAGCCTAATGTTTACGAGTCAAGATCCTTCATATGAGAGAGAAAGCCACAGCATTATTTCAGCAAATGAAGATATGTTTTATTGTTGCCTTCCACTGCCATTCAAATTTATCCATCTCTAATTAGCTTTGGAAAACAAAAAATGACTTACCAAATACACTCTGCAACAGCCTGTCCGACTGTAAAATTGCCTATGGTGGCTGTTCTCCTGGAAAATAGAAGGAGTCTTGGGTTTGCAGTGAAGAAAGCATGGGAAGCCCTGACTCAGCTTCATGAATAAATCATTTCTAGCAGCTTCTGGGTGGGAGGATAAAGGGTTCAGGCAAACTCCGTGCAATGTTTTCCCCCTAACTCTTCAGCGTCTGCTCTTGTTCATTTCTCAACAGGGACAAGGTATGGCAGCTGCGTAGTTTTGAGTTAGGAAGATAGAAAGTCCAGCTGGGAATATCCAAGCGGAGCTGGATTGACAGAGAGGAGAGGAAAGATAACCTGGGTGATGGGAAATTGGAAACAGGTGTATAGAGGAAGGAATCAGGAATTGTTTGAAGAACATTGAGTAGATCTGCTTGCCTGGAGGAGAAAGTTGTTAATTACTGTCATCACCACTTACCAAGCACTCACCATGCGCCAGGCTCTATACTAGACATTGTAAGTTGATTATCTCACTGACTCTTCACAGAAATCCTGTATTCGTGTTGTCATCATCATCTCCATTTTACAAGACAGGAGACTGTGGTTTGAAAAGCTTAAGATATTTGCTCAAGGTTACACAGCTAGTAAGAAAAGCAGGCACATTTGCAACCCGGGTCCATCAGATACCGAAGCCCATGCTCTACGTTCTGCAATAAACATATCACCTCTAGATTTATGGGATTAGTAAGAAGAATTTATGGGAGTTATGGGAGGAAAGAGATATGTCCCTCTCTGAGAAAGATTTCAAGAAATTTCTCAGAGCAAATCGAAAGGCAGACGGACTGGAGAAGGACCACCATTACCCGCCCTGGGTCTGGAAGGCTGAGAGTGGGGTGCTTAAATTCAAACAGCCTCACCTACCAGTTTCTGCCCTGCTCAGCCAAACCCAGGGCACATGCTCAGTTCTGGAAATGGCATTTTCAGAGTAACACTGACAAAAGAGTACATGAACAGAGAGGAAGGACTAGAAAGTATAAAGATTCAAAAGCTACCCTGTTGAAAAGGAATAGAAGCGCGGAAGGTGGAGGCTGAGCTGACAAACACATCTGTTAGAGATTGCTGGCTCATCATAAAACCCATCTCCCCGTCTTCCTGGACACACAGCTAGATCACATTTTTCAGTTGTCCTGACAATCAATGTGACCACGAACTGAGTTCTAGCCACTGGAACATGGGTAGAAGTGATGTAAAACACCGCTGTGCTTGGCCGCTAAAAACCTCCCTTGCGTAGTCCTTTGTGTTCTTTCTCTTTCCTCGGTGACCTTGGGAGTCATTGCTGGAGGTGGAAAAGCCACAACATGGAAGGAGCCTGGTCTCTAAATTACTGCTCGGAGATGAGCCTCCCACCAATCAAAAACACTGAGTTGAACTTTATATGAGCAAGAAATAAACTTGTATTTATTAAGTTTTTTAAAAAGAACATATTTGTCAAAGAAACCAGACTACTGGGCTAGAGACAACACAGAAGTAGAGAGTGATGTTAAATTAAGTTCAGCCTAAAGCTCCTTACATATTTTAAGTTCAGCCTAAAGGTTTTTCCTAACATTGTGAATTATATCCTAAATGGAGTTGTAAACAGACTGCAGCCTACTCTTGTGCCAATCACTGAGTTTTGGCCAAAGGTGGCCAACTGTTCAAACTGTATTCTAATAAGGCAAATGCCAAGCTGTAACCAATTTGGCTGTTTCTGTACCTCGCTTCTATTTTCTGTATGCCACTTTCCTTTCTCTGTTCATAAATCTTCCACCACATGACTGCACTGGAGTCTCTGAGTCTACTCTGGCTCAGGAGGCCACCCAATTCATGAATTGTTCTTTGCTCAATTATATTCTATTAAACTTAATTTGGCTAAAGCTTTTCCTTTAACAGTAGTTGTGATTTCCAACTTCAAATACCAGATGGGCCACCATAAATTAAAAGATTTCTTGGTGTGACCTCCAGGGAGAGAACTAAGTCCAGGGGTAATATTTGCAAGGAGACTGATATGGTTTGGCTATCTGTCCCCACCCAAATCTCACCTTGAATTACAGTCCCTATAATCCCCACCTGTCAAGGTTGGAACCAGATCAAGGTCATTGGATCATGGGGATGGTTTTCCCATGCTGTTCTCATGATAGTGAGTGAGTCTCACGAGATCTGATGGTTTTATAAGCATCTGACATTTCCCATGTTGCACTCACTCAGTCCCACCGCCCTGTGAGGGGTACCTGTGTCTCCTTTGCTTTCCAACATGATTGTAAGTTTCCTGAGGCCTCCGCAGCAATGGGGAACTGTGAGTCAATTAAACCTCTTTCCTTTATAAATTACCCAGTCTCGGGTATTTCTCCATAGCAGTGCGTGAATGGACTAATACAGAGACTGTGTAGGATATTTCCAATGTGAGGAGGAAAAACTCCTAAGAATCAGAGATGTCCAAAGATCTGGCTCCTGCCCACCCTTCAACCCCATCATGCTCCCGTTGGCCACCCATCCTTCCTTGTGTTTCATGCACATCCTGGGCTCTTTCTTACCTCTGGGCCAGTAGGCATTCAGATCTCTCTGCTTCAAACACTCTTTCTGACTCTTCGCAGGCCAGATGCATGTATTCATTCAACAACTATGTATTGCTCTCTGCCTGCTCTGTGCCAGGCACTGTTCTGGGTGCTTGGGATAAAGCAGTGACCAAAACAGACACAAATTCCTGCCCTCGTGGAACTTACATTCCAGCCAGAGA
The DNA here is from genome assembly GCA_963574635.1 of Cheracebus regulus. Classification (NCBI taxonomy): domain Eukaryota; kingdom Metazoa; phylum Chordata; class Mammalia; order Primates; family Pitheciidae; genus Cheracebus; species Cheracebus regulus. Next base: position 27,984 of record CAUYQU010054368.1, read on the forward strand.
TCACTATAAGCAGTGACATGAATAATGAGATAATATGTTAGGTGATAAATGCTATGGTGAGGAAAGAAGAAAGATGTAGCAAAGAAAGAAGAACTGAGAGTTCCAAGGCAGGGACGAGGGGTGGTCAGAGACAAGTTGCCATTTTAAGTAGGGTGGGTATGGTGATGGTAGGCCTCACTGAGAAGCTGCTATATGAGCCGCTACTTGAGAGAGGTGAGGACATGAGTCAGAGGATGACTGATTAGTCAGAGTGTTCCAGGCAAGATGAGCATTCCAGCCAGAGGAAAGAGTGGGAGCAAAGGCCCTGAGGCAGAAACATTTCTGGAGTCGTTCAAAGAACAGAAAAAAGGCCAGCACATCTGGAGTGCAGCGAGCAAGAAATGGTGTAATAAGAAAGGGAATGAGAGGCAAATGGGGCACATGAGTCTTCAGTTTAAATGCCACCTCCTCTGGGAGGCCTTTCTGAACTCTTAAATCTGAACTGAGTTCCCTCCCTCAATCCCTTTATTCTCTCTCATGCACCCTTGTCTTTCATAATATCATAAGTTATAATTCGTGCATTTTATTTCTTACTACTTTGAACCCCCATTAGACCGTAGATGGCACTGAAACCACTTTTGCAAAAAATATAACTGAGGAAAGTATGACAGTGAAAGAAATCTGACCTAACAACCGACTCCATCTTGCTTCTGACCTCTCAGCTGTCCCTGTTCACTCCTGGGCACAGCCTTTCCTCTGCCCAGAATACTTTTCCCTCCCAATATTTACCATGTCTAGATGTTTCTTTCCTTTTAGTTCTCAGTTTAAGCATTGCCTTCTGCTATGATCTGAATGATGGTGTCCCCTCCAAATTTCCTATGTTGGAGCCTAATACCAATGCGGATAGTATTAAGATGTGGGAGCTTTGGGAAGTTATTAAGTCATAAGGGCTCCACCCTCATGACACCCTCCACCTCCATCAGTGCCCTTATAAAAGAGGCTCAAGTGAGCTCCCGTGCCCCTTCTACCATGTGAAGATGCAGCAAGAAGTCACCTTTAAAGCAGAGAGCAAGTCCTCACCAGACACCAAATCTGTTGGCACCTTGATCCTGGACTCCCTAGCCTCCTGAACTGTGAGCAATAAATTTCTGTTGTTTATAAATTACACAGCCGAAGGTAGTTTGTTGTAGCAGGCTGAACAGACTAAGACACCTTCTAAGAGAAGCTTTTCTTTTCTTGTCCATCCTACCTAAAATGAATGTTCTCATTCTCAACCATATCTGATTGCTTTATAGCACGTATTATGAATTTCCATTCACTCTAGTCACTTGCCTGTCTGCCTCACCTGATCAACGATCACGTTTCCTTCCCTCACCATCCACACTGCCCAGCACAAGCCCATGACAATGGTTCAATAAATATTTGTTGAGCACATGAATAGACTAATTTATGAACAATTGAAAATAACACAAAGACCCAACAAATGGAAAATGCTCTACAGCCATTCAAAACTATCACTGAAAAGACTATAGTATCATAGGAAAATATTTAGGATATATGATCTTGAAGTTAGAAAATGCTATTTACACTTGATTTGCAACTGTGTAAAGATATGAGGCCAGCGGTCGGAACTGCAGCCTGCTAGGGAGCGCACGGGCTCTGCAGGCACCAACTGCAAGGACCCCTCGCACTGCGGACGCTCCTATGGCACAGTTTGCGTTTGAGAGTGACCTGCACTAGCTGCTTCAGCTGGATACACCCATCCCCAATGCACACACACCCCCGACCCGCTCTCCCACCCGCCCCCCCCCCCCGCCCCCGCGAGCGCTGGCAGCGCAAAGCCAAGGAAGCTGCAGGCCTGGCCCCCCACCCATGCGATCCCACAGCGCCGGCAGGACCCCGGGCCGAACTCCTGGCAAATCCAGTTCCAAGGTTCAGACCACTCCCAGTAAACCTGGCGGTGACCGCTATATCCTCCAACGCAGTGCTGCCCAGATGCAGGTGGCCAGCTTCCTCCTGAGCAAGAAGAACCAGCCTGAAAACAGCCAGACGCCCACCAAGAAGGAACATCAGAAAGCCTGGGCTTTGAACCTGAACGGTTTTGATGCAGAGGAAGCCAAGATCCTTCGGCTTAGTGGAAAACCACAAAATGCCCCAGAGGGTTACCAGAACAGTCTGAAAGTACTCTACAGTCAAAAGGCCACGCCTGGCTCCAGGCGGAAGACCTGCCGTTACATTCCTTCCCTGCCAGACCCTATCCTGGATGCCCTAGAAATCCAAAATGACTACTACCTGAACCTTGTGGATTGGAGCTCTGGGAATGTCCTGGCTGTGGCACTGGACAACAGTGTGTAGCTGTGGAGTGCCAGCTCTGGTGACATTCTGCAGCTTTTGCAAATGGAGCAGCCTGGGGAATATGTGTCCTCTGTGGCCTGGATCAAAGAGGGCAACTACTTGGCTGTGGGCACCAGCAGAGCTGAGGTGCAACTATGGGATGAGCAGCAGCAGAAACGGCTTTGAAATACGACCAGTCACTCTGCCCGAGTAGGCTCCCTAAGTTGGAACAGCTATATCCTGTCCAGTGGATCACGTTCTGGCCATATCCACCACCATGATGTTCGGGTAGCAGAACACCATGTGGCCACACTGAGTGGTCACAGCCAGGAAGTGTGTGGGCTGCTCTGGGCCCCAGATGGATGACATTTGGCCAGTGGTGGCAATGATAACTTGGTCAGTGTGTGGCCTAGTGCTCCTGGAAAGGGTGGCTGGGTTCCTTTGCAAACATTCACCCAGCATCAAGGGGCTGTCAAGGCTGTAGCATGGTGTCCCTGGCAGTCCAATGTCCTGGCAACAGGAGGAGGCACCAGTGATCGACACGTTTGCATCTGGAATGTGTGCTCTGGGGCCTGAGTGCTGTGGATGCCCATTCCCAGGTGTGCTCCATCCTCTGGTCTCCCCACTACAAGGAGCTCATTTCAGGGTCACGGCTTTTCACAGAACCAGCTGGTTATTTGGAAGCACCCAACCATGGCCAAGGTGGCTGAACTGAAAGGTCACACATCCCAGGTCCTGAGTCTGACCATGAGTCCAGATGGGGCCACAGTGGCATCCGCAGCAGCAGATGAGACCCTGACGCTACGGCGCTGTTTTGAGTTGGATCCTGCATGGCGGTGGGAGCGGGAGAAGGCCAGTGCAGCCAAAAGCAGCCTCATCCACCAAGGCATCAGCTGAAGACCAAGCCATCACCTCAGTTGTTCATTATTTTTGTAATAAAGTCATGTCTCCCTTAAAAAAAAAAAGATCTGAGGCCAGATGGCCAGAAACCAGAAGTAAATTTGGAAATAGTCAAGTGATCTGCTAGGGTAGTGGAACTGCAGGTGTTTGGGTTTTTTTCTCTTTTATTTCTGCTCCTGTTGCCATAATACTGTTTGTTTAGCAATTATAATGTGTCTTTCATCACTAAACAAGGCATACTGTTGAACTGCTCAAAAAGTAAGTACAACATTTGCTCACAGGTGTATTTGGAACTAACTTCGTTACACATTGCTAGAGCCACTGGGGCATAGTAAAGAGGGAGCTATATGTAGCATGAGCTTTTGAGCCCCTTTGAACTTGGTCTTGTAGAGTTATGCATCAGGAATGGGATTGCACCTAAAATACCTGGAAAGAGGTGGTTCCTCACAGGAGAAGGCGGGGTGGCCACCTACTAGAAAGAGAAATGACTGCTGGCTGGTCACAAATAACACCCATATCCATTACATCAGTTAAGATTTCTCCGTAACAACTTACATGTGCAGAGCTTTTCTCTATTTTTTAAGTCCATTTCACATTCATAATCTCATTCAACCCTTAAAACTCCTCTTTTGAGGTCATTGGTTATCATACACACATTGGAGAATACAAAACTGACACTAGTCTTCTTTCTCACCTTGCGGGGGCTGGTGATGTATCAATGAAGGCAGTGATATCTATGACTAGAATTACACTTGCTGGGAAGAAAATTGCACCATAAGTTTCCTTAGCCAGTTCATTAGAGATGGATTCCTATAACCATACAGCAATGTAAATGCTAAACTACCCAGGTACCTGAGCTACCTCTCACAAAGCCTGTGATGTTAATATTAGGTGTCAATGTGGCTGCATTGAGGGATGCCCAGATGGCTGGTGAAGTACTGTTACTGGGTGTGTCTGTGAGTGTCTTGCCAAAGGAGATTGACATTTGAGTCAGTGGACTGGTAGAGAAAGATCTACCCTCATATGTGGGTGGGCACCACCCAATTGGCTGTCATAATGGCTAGAACAAAGCAGGCAGAAGAAGGGGTAGAAGCAGTTTGTGGGGTCTTCCTCTATCTCTCTCTCCTCCCCCACCCCTGCCCCCCATTGGATGCCTTGCTTCCTCTCCTCCTGCCCTTGGGCATCGGATTTGTAAGTTCCCTGGCTCTGGGACTTACACCCAGGGGTTTTGGACTTCAAACCCCAGATCAAAGGCTGCACTGTCAGCTTCCCTGGTTTCGAGGTTTGTGGACTTGGACTGAGCCACTACCAGCTTCTCTCTTTCCCCAGTTTGCAGACAGTCTATTGTGGGCCTTCACCATGTAATCGTAGGAGCCAATTCCCCCTAATAAACTCCATTTTATATCTACATATATCCTATTGGTTCTGTCCCTCAGGAGAACTCTGACTAATACAAAGCCCAACAGGATGGCTCGACAGTTGTTAAACTTTTCCCCATTGTGGCACAGATGGATGACGCTCATGTGTGCAATATGCCTTCATGGAAAACCACACAGTTCCTGGCCACAAGACAGCATGACTTTCTCACCTAGCCAGGTAAGTACCCTACAGCACAACTAAGCCAGAAGGTGAGTAAATATGCTTTGGTATTTTCACAATTATTAGCATAAGAGGCAGTTTTGCACAGAGGCCAAGAATAGCCTTTAGTGACAGATACTGCATGACTTCCAATATCATTTCTAACTAGGTATGTGAGCCTGAGCAAGTTTACTTACCTCCGTGCGCCTGTTTTCTCATCTGTAAATTAGAGATGGTAACACCCATCTCACAGGGCCCTGTAAGAATTAAAGAAGATAATACCTACAGAGTTCTTTGCAACAAGCTTGGTACGTAGCATGCATTCAAATAAGTGTGAACTGGTAACAGTGTTGGTGCTACTAAAAATTAGAAAAATCCTTCCAAAATGACCACAACACACTAGACAAGCTCTGGTTCAGAGTGACCTTGTTCCCAGAGTTTTGCTCATGAAGAGTTGAGAGTTGCACAATTGTTATGAAGTTCAGAATGAAGCTGGATCATTCCAGTGGGAATCCTGCCAGTGTCTGTGGTGTTTCCTCGTTGAGAATTAGACCCCATGGAGGGTGAAAAAGGAGAAAAGGTCAGAGAACTCATAAAGAGATAGGTTGATAGATCAGAAAAGAACACTTGGCACACCCAGCAAACATATCTATAAATCTTTCCGGAAGGCTTCTGAAAAAAGGAAGGGGTAGGCTTTGAAGTACAGGTAAGATCTGGGTGAGAGAGGAAAGGCAGAGCAGAGCCAGGTACACATAAAAAGGAGGGACATGGGGCCGAAGCACAGAGTTTGGGCCAGAAAGCTGCAAGTGAAGGTCTTCTTGCCTTTTTCTCCTTGTCTCTTCCATCATCCTCTGCCCTTCCCGAAATAACTCAGCCCTTTGGCTAAGTTATCAGTGTTCCAAGTAGGTTCTGCTTGCAGTGTTTCCCCAGCTAGCTAATTAAACATAACGCATTTAATTGAATCATAGTGAAGCCCATAGCTGATGTCTCTACACCCAGAGGGGAAAAGGTGGAGTGTGATGAAAACGAAGCATGTCTCACCGGAGCCAGCCAGAATTCTGTAGATATTTTCAGACCTCAGCATAAAAAGCATGATATTCAAGGCAATATCATGTATAGATAAGAGTAATCTACCAAACAAGAGAAGAGAAGATATTCCTTTTATTCGACAACAGTTCAGTAAATTTTGTTTAGCTTGCGTAGGATACAGTTAATTACAGTAATTTATCAAAGTGGCATAAGGTGGTATTCACACACACAAAGAGTATTTTCCCACAGTTGAAAATCCTTAGTTTTATATAAGCTAAAGCTAGTACTAATTGAATTTTCACTTGGGTAGATAAAATCTTTAACAACTCCGGAATAACTAAATACTCCTTGCTCAATGATGTGGATCAGGATGATTTACAACACCTATCATACAATCATGCTAATTTTGCTTTTGTATGATTAATTAAAACAATATGTTCATTTTTCCTAAAGTGGAAATAGGGCACCCAAGGAGTTGGCTTTTATTATCAACTTCCCCATCCAGCAATAAAAGCAATTTTCACACATTCTTTAAGGAAGTGCTAAGAACATAGGGCCAGGATGGAGACACTTTGTCAAGTTCAACTTTGCTCTTTGGAAGACTATAGAGGTCTTTGTCAAGTTCAACTTTGCTCTTTGGAAGACTATAGAGGCAGATAAAGGTTTTTAGCATTTCAGAGCTGAAAAGGACTTTGGAGGCAATGTCGTGAAAATCTCCCACTTTGTAGATGAGAAAACTGAGGCTCAGAGGGACCAAACAGTTGTCTCCAAATTATAAAGGCCCCACTTTTGGCAAATCCTATATTCGTGTCCAGCCACCCTGACCCTTAACACAACCTTCTCATCTGTAAATTAGGGATAATAACATTGATCTCATAGGGGCTTAGTAATTAGTATTAGTAAGAACGAGCACTGTCATGGGAGTCAGTAAACCTGGATTTAAGACTGCAGGACCTTACCAGCATTGACTCTCTCTAGCTCGCTTCCTTCTTCTGTAGAATTGGGATGAAAGCACTTGCACTGTCAATCTTCCCAAATAAGAGAACCATGGGAAAGTCTGTGACCAGAAAGATCAATAGAACATTGGCTTCTAGAAGACTGGTGAAAGCAGTAGCTGTGAAACCAACGGGCTTTCACTCTTTTAGTATGGAGTGCTTTTCGGGTTACTAACAATATTTTCTGAGGACATGCTACAAGCTAGGCCGTAGGCTAAGTACCAAGGCTCAAACACACTAAATTACTTGCCCAAAATTATCCAACTTATAAAGGCAGAACCAGGATTTGAACTCGGGTCTTTCTGATCACAGAGCTGTGTGAATATGCTCAAGCAGAAATCTGAATCTCAAAAGTTTAGGGAAGCCAGGTCAAAAAAAATAAATAAAATGTGTGAATTGGGTGACTGTAAGGACAAAAAGGAATTTGGGTGACGTGAGTATGGGAAAATGAGACAGCGCTTTCGTCCAGCAGCACATAATTAACTTTAATAGATCTGAAGTTGTAGGAGCCATGAATTAAGTTATTCATAGCATTTTAGCATGGATGAAAATGTCCCAGCTCCAGCAAAGAGGAGGCTGGGTTATCACAAGTTGTATCTAGTACTGATTGCCAGTTGCTGACAGTGTTGGGGATCAGAAGACAGTGCTCCAAAATGAAGGCCTCAGATGCAAAAGTTTCTCTTGACCTTGTCCTGCCCTCCCGTATCTCAGTCCCATTATCCCCCAAAGATAGCCATAGCAAGTAGAATCCCTCTTCTGCAAGGCAGGCCATAGAAACCAAAACCCCCTTTTCCCCAAAGTGGAGCCATAAAACTTAAAAATACTGCTTTAACTTTCCCTCTACCTTTCTGTATAAAAACTGGCCATAAAGAAATTATCTGACCTACTTTGACTGTAGTCATAAGATCCCCATTCCAGAGAGGGTCCTGCCCCACACCCAGAAGGAAAGAATGCTGCCCAGAGAGGCCAGGAGAAATCTAGACAGACAGACAGGCCTTGCTGGGTTTCCCCACTTGATCTATTAGCATTAGATCTTACCCTTTTTGTCCAATCCTGTTTCTACGTGGGTGTCCATAGTCTATTGAACCTAAGCATGAAAATGGACAATTTCCCCTATATCTCTGGGTCTTTCATTCTGAAGGCTCTTGTTAATAAAATTTGCATTACTTTTCTCCAATTAATCTGACTTTTGTGAGTTGATTTTTCAGCAAACCTTCAGAAGGCAAAGGGGGACTTTTCCCTTGGTCCGTATAACTTATGACTGACCCAAGTTGAGAGCATTACATGAAGTAGCTATTATTAATGTCATCCTTGTTTTAGATGAAAAAAAAGTTAGAGAGCTGTTCTTTGACCAAGATCACACTGCTAGTAAGAGGCAAAGTGGAGACTCCAAAGCACTGGACCTTGGGCAGGTCTCTGGGGTTCAGTTTCCTCATCTAGGAAAGGAAGAGCTAGAGCTTTACAAGCTTCGAGTTTCCTTTTATCTCCAACCGTAATGGTTTCCTGATGGAGTGAGAACCTTCAGCACCTTCTAATCACCCTCACCAAAGCAGGCAGGGTTCACTGCCTGGGTTATTCTTTGGCCGCTGAGCAGCTTTCCTCCTTCACTCAGGAAATTGCATTTCAGCGCTTGGAATGAAATGCAGTTCTTGTTGCCCAGGACTTACTAACCACTTAATGGCTTGATATGGTTTGGCTGTGTCTCCACCCAAATCTCATCTTGAACTGTAGCTCCCATAATTACCACATGTCATAGGAGGGAACTGGTGAGAGGTAATTGAGTCATGGGGGTGGTTTTTCCCATGCTGTTCTCATGGTAGTGAATAAGTGTCACAAGATCAAATGGTTTTATAAAGGGGAGTTCCCTTAGACAAGCTGTCTCTTGTCTGCTGCCATGTAGGACATGACTTCGCTCATCCTTCACCTTCCATCATGATTGTGAGGCCTCCCAAGCCATGTTGACTTGTGAGTCCATAAAGCCTCTTTCCTCTATAAATTACCCAGTTTTATGTATATCTTTATTAGCATCATGAGAACAGATTAATATATGACTAAAACACCACAACCACTGATATGGGTTGGCTGTATCCCCACCCAAGTGTCAGTTTGAATTGTAGTTCCCAGAATCCCCATATGTTGTGAGAGGGACCCAGGAGAAGGTAACTGAATCATAGGGGCCAGTCTTTTCCATGCTATTCTCATGACAGTGAACAAGTGTCATGAGATCTGATGGGCTTATGAGGGGTTTTCACTTTTGCTTTTGCTTTTTCTCTTGCCACCACCGTGTAAGAAGTACCTTTCACCTCCTGCCATGATTCTGAGGCCTCCCCATTCATGTAGAACTGTAAGTCCAATTAAACCTCTTTTTGTTCCCAGTTTCAGGTATGTTTTTATCACCAGCATGAAAATGGATGAATACAGTAAATTGGTACCAGTAGAGTGGGGCATTGCTGAAAAGACACCTGAAAATGTGGTAGCAACTTTGAAACTGGGTAACAGGCAGAGGTTGGAACAGTTTGGGAGGGCTCAGAAGAAGACAGAAAAATGTGGGAAAGTTTGGAACCTTCTAGAGACTTGTATAATGGCTTTGACAAAAAATGCTGATAGTGATATGAACAATGAGGTCCAGCCTGAGATGGTCTCAGATGGAGATGAGGAACTTCTTGGAACTGGAGCAAAGGTGACTCTTAGTATGTTTTAGCAAAGAAACTGGCAGCATTTTGCCCTAGAGATTTGTGGAACTTTGAACTTGAGAGAGATGATTAAGGGTGTCTGGTGGAAGAAATTTCTAAGCAGCAAAGCATTTGAAAAGTGACTTGGGTGCTCTTAAGAACATTCCATTTTAAAAGGGCAACAGAGCATAAAAGTTCAGAAAATGTGCAGCCCAATGATGCAGTAGATAACAAAAACTCATTTTTTGAGAAGAAATTCAAGCCAGCTGCAGAAAGTTTCATAAGTAGCAAGGAGGCTAATGTTAATATCCAAGACCAAGGGGAAAATGTCTCCAGGATATATAAGAGACCTTCCTGGCAGCCTCTCCCATCGCAGGCATGGAGGCCCAGGAGGAAAAAGTGGTTTCATGGGCTGAGCCCAGGGTCCCCATGCTGTGTGCAGCCTAGGTACTTGGTGCCCTGTGTCCCAGCTGCTCCAGCCATGGCTGAAAGGGGCCAATGTAGAACTCAGGCTGTGACTCCAGTGGGTGGAAGCACCCAGCCTTGGCAGCTTCCACATGGTGTTGAGCCTGTGGGTGCACAGAAGTCAAGAACTGAGCTTTGAAAACCTCTGCCTAAAATTCAGAAGATGTATGGAAATGCCTGAATGTCTAGGCAAAAGTTTGCTGCAGGGGTGGGGCATTCACAGAGAACCTCTGCTAGGGCAGTGTGGAAGGGAAATGTGGGCTTGGAGCCCCCACACAGAGTCCCTACTGGGGTACTGCCTAGTGGAGCTGTGAGAAGAGGGTCACCATCCTCCAGAGCCCAGAATGGTAGATCCACCAACAACTTGCACTGTGCACCTAGAAAAGCCACAGACACTCAACACCAGCCTGTGAAAGCAGCCAGGAGGAAGGCTGTACCCTGCAAAGCCACAGGGGCAGGGTTACCCAAGACCATGGGAACCCACCTCTTGCATCAGTGTGACCTAGATGTGAGACCTGGAGTCAAAGGTGATTATTTTACAGCTTTAAAATTTGACCACCCTGCTGGATTTTGGACTTGAAAGGGCCCTGTAATCCCTTTGTTTTGGCCAATTTCTCCCATTTGGAATGGCTGTATTTACCCAATACCTGTACCCCCAAATATCTAGGAAGTAATTGATTTTGCAGGTTCATAGGTGGAAGGTACTTGCCTTGTCTCAGATGAGACTTGGACTGTGGACTCCTTGAAATAAGTTAAGACCTTGGGGGACTGTTGGGAAGAGATGGTTGGTTTTGAAATGTGAGGACATGAGATTTGGAGAGCCCAGGGGTGGAATGATATGGTTTGGCTGTGTCCCTACCCAAATCTCAACTTGAATTGTATCTCCAAGAATTCCCACATGTTGTGGGAGGGACCCAGGGAGAGGTAATTGAATCACAGGAGCCAGTCTCTCCCATGCTATTCTTGTGATAGTAAGTCTCACAAGATCTGATGGATTTATCAGGGGTTTCTGCTTTTACTTATTCCTCATTTTTCTCTTGCTGCTACCATGTAAGAAGTGCCTTTCACCTCCCACCATGATTCTGAGGCCTCCTCAGCCATGTCAAACTGTTAAGTCCAATTAAACTTCTTTTCATTCCCAGGTTTGGGTATGTCTTTAACAAACTAATACAACCACAAATTCGTACATAGCCAGGCAGTCAATTCAGGAGTTCCCAGTTCTTGAGCCTTCCAGTTCCATGACCAGGGAAGATCCAGAGCCACTCGGAGATATCCATCAATTCCCTTTCATTTATTCAATAAATAAATAAGTGAATGAATTCACAAATATTTACTGAGTAACTATTATGTGCCAGACTCTGTTCTAAGTCCTGAGAATATAGCATTGAACAAACAAACTCCTACCCTCATGGGGCTGAGATTCTAGTGAGGGAAATAAATGCTAAATATAATAAGGAAGTAAAATTGATTGATTGTTAGATAGTAGTGAGTGCTAAGGAGAAAAAAAAATCAACAGGAATGGGAGATATCAATGTTGGGAGGAAGGGGTAAAATGTGAAAGTGTCTTCTCTGAAAAGGTGACTTTGGGAAGAACTTAAGGATGTGAAGCCATTAGGATGTCTGAGAGAAGAGCATCCAGGCTGAGGGGTAAAGCAAGGGCAAAGCCTGTCTGTGTGTTGATGGAAAAGTACAAGGAAAATCACAAGGGGAGGAAGAAGCATGAGGTCAGGGAGGCAGCCAGGAACCAGACTTTGCCCAGCATTGTAGGTCATGGTCCTGGACTTGGAATTTTGGAGGGTTTTGAGCAGGAAGTGATATGATCTGACTTAAACAAGGACACAAGAGGCACCTGAAGGGAGACCTGCAGAGCAGAAGGAGGGAGCCAGTTAGGAGGCAACTGCCTTTATCCAAAGCAAGAAAGGGTGTTGTCATGGATCCAGGTGGTGGCAACAGGGATGCTGAGAGGACATGGGATTTGGGATCTGAAGTGTGGTGGCAAAGAACAGTCTAAGACACCCACAGTTGTAGTTCTGAACAACTGGTCCCTCCCTGCCTCCAGCCTCCTCCATTATTGCACACAAGCACGGCACATGCTGCCAAGTTGAGAAACTCAGCATGTTCCCTGCAAAAGGGAGTGTGTTCATTTCCTATTGCATCTGGAACAAATTACCATAAGCTGAGTGGATTAAAACAACATACATTTGGTCAGACGTAGTTGCTCCTGCCTGTAATTCCAGTACTTTGGGAGGCCAAGGCAGAAGGATCACTTGAGCCTGGGAGTTCAAGACCAGCCTGGGCAATATGGTAAAACCCATCTCTGCAAAATATATAAAAATTAGCTGGGTGTGGTGGCATGCACCTGCGGTCCCAGCTACTCAGGGGGCTGAGATGAGAGGATCACCTGAGCCCAAGGAGGTTGAGGCTGCAGTGAGCTCTGATCACGCCACCGCACTCCAGCCCGGTGACCAAGTGAGAACCTGTCTCTAACACACACACATACACACACACACACACACACACACACACACACACACACACTTATTATCTTACAGTTCTGGCAGTCAGAAGTCAAAAATGGATCTCACTGGGCCAAAATCAAGATGTTGGCAGGGCTGTGTTCTTTCCAGAGCTCTAGGGGAGAATCTGTTTTCTTGTCTTTCCCAGTTTCCAGACACTGCCTGCATTCTTTCACCATGGCCATAGACCACTTTGACCTGCTTCCAGGGTCACATCTCCTTCTCTAACTCTGTAAGGATCCCTGAGACTATACTAGACCTGCCCGATAATCTAGAATAATCTCATCTCACGACCTTCAATGTAATCACATCTGTGAAGTCCCATTTGCCCTGTAAAGTAGCATATTCACAGATTCCAGGGATTGTGACATGGACATCTTTGGGGTGCCATTATTCTGCCTACCGCAATGAGCCATGTGGAATTTGCTGATTTCATAAAGAACACAGAAGAGGACCTTTCCTCACTCACCTCACAACAAAACACAACAAAATGCCCATCAGACATTTTTGTCTTCCAATGTGATTCTCAACAAACTCACTCTGGAGGTCACCTGGGATTGCTGATGCCTCTCTCTTCCTGAATTCCCCTCCCACCCGCTTCTCAAAACTCCACGTTCCTCTCCCTTCTATAATATGGACCACCAGCCTCTCCCAGGATGGGCAAGGGGACTTGACTTAGAACCAGAAGCCCTTCCTGAAAGGAACGTGCTCATAGCTCTCCCTAGCTCTCACTGGTCCACATATCTAAGCACACTGGCAGTTTCTATCTTGGCACCTACTCACACAAAAACTACTGTGGACCTGAAGTGATGGGTTGACTTGACCATATTGCATTCCACAACTTTCTTTCTTCTTGTAATCCTCATGCACCAGGGAGCAAGACTGGGGAGGACAACTACATTTGTTCTTGGTTTGCAAATATTTTTACCAGACCCTCAAATACAAGGAATTTGAGATAGGAGCAGGTCACGGTGACCCAAAGCAGAAATTGTTAAGCAGGCTGTGCTGGGCAGTGAGAAATCCTGGTTTCTTTTTCCTCTGAGTACTAATTGTTTCGGTGAAGAACACACACTGTCTAATCTAACTACCTGGGCTGGAATCCCAGCTCATAATCTAAAGAGTCAAATTCACAGAAGCAGAGTTGAATGCAGGTTACCAGGGGCTGAGGGTACAAAGGGGTCAAAGGATACAAAATTTAAATTAGACAGGAGGAATGAGCTCAAAAAAGCAATTGTACAACATGGTGGCTATAGTTAGTAATAATGTATTGTCTACTGGAAAAGCCCTGAGAGTGAATTTTAAGGGTCCTCACCACAAAAAAAATGATAAGTATAGAAGATTATATATATGCTAATTAGCTCAATTTAGCCATTCCACAATGTACACATATTTCAAAATACCATGTTGTACACTATAAATACATACAATTTTTGTCAAATTAATTAACTAAAATTTTAAAAACCCAGAAGTCGGCAGAGAGTGGTGGCCCACACCTGTGATCCTGAGGCGTGAAGTGGATACAGGAGGATTGCTTAAGCCCAGGAATTTGAAACCAGCCTGGGCAACACAGCAAGACCTAATCTCTACAAAAATTACAAAAAGTAGCCAGGCATAGTGGTGTGCACCTGTAGTCCCAACTACTCAGAATCTGTGGCTGAGGTGAGAGGATCACTTGAGCCTGGGAGGTAAAGGCTGCAGTGAGCTGAGATCGCACCACTGCCCTCCAGCCTGGATGATGGAGTGAGATCCCATCTAAAAAGCCCCACAGTCCAACAACAACAAAGAATTCCACCTCCCAGTTTATAGGTTTCAAGCTGAGTGACTGTGGGCAATCTGCTTAACCTCTCTGAGCTTCGAGGGAGTTTTTTGTTTGTTTGTTTTTTAATCTGTAAAATGGGGCCAGTAATAGCAGTTTCCTCTTACCATTAACTAGAAAACTCAAATGAGATAATGCAGATAATGCCTTGAGCACTGTGTTTGGCACAAAGTAGAAGCTGTTTTCACTATCCTTAGCATTTCAATGATTAAGACCCTCAGGTCAATACACATGCTAAATTACATCAAGATTATAAAGGTTCCAGATCTAAAGGTAAAATCTGGGCTCAAACTTGAGGTGGATGAAGTTTGAGTCGCTCTTCCATCCGTAACCCCTCACTTTCTCCTGAATTTCCCAGACCCCTCTGCTCCACACTCCTTCACCGGATTCCTCACTCCTTCACCGGATTCCTCACCACTGTCCACTTCCTAGAATCCTCAAGATGGGTCTTCCTATATTCCAGCTGAGTCAGCTAAACCTGGAGACAGCAAAGCCCTACCACGAATTTGTGGCAAAGTTCGTTTGGAGTCCATCACCTGGCCACCTCTCTATGCTGCTTCCTCCTGCTCCCACTCCCTCAGGACACTGCCCTCTGCCATAGGTGACAGTGGATAGCAACTCTTTGGGTGATGACATTAATCCTAAGGGAATCCTGCTCACCCTGAGGCTTCAGCTCACCTGGCCAGTCCCAAAAAGTATACCACTTTTAATCAGTACCTCTGATATCAGACCTAATTCTTAGGCAGTTAAAGACAAGATCTCAACCACCTTCACCTTACGGAGGGCAAAACTGGAGCCCAGTGGGAAAGAAAGCACCTCTGATGTGTCAGACATCCCTCATAGTGTTTCTCAGTTGGTCACTTTTAATTCAAGGTCAGAAAGAGCACACAGCTTGTCCTAGGTCACCCAGCTGCTGAGGGCTTGATCCAGCCTCACTCAGGACTTCTCTATTTGACATGCAAATGTCAGCCTTCTCCACAGCTTTCTCTTCTACTACTGATCAAGCATGATAGAGTGTTCGGTGTTATCGAAGTGTTCTTCATGCACTAATTTATTTTATACTTTGGACAACCCTTGAAGAGATTGGGGGGCACTCCTATCATTGCCATTTTCCAGATGAAGAAAAGGAAGCAAAGAGGTGAAGTCACCTGCCCCAACTCACACGACTGTTGAGGCCAAAGACTGAGATTCTAATCCCAACAGTCTGTCTCCAGAGTCCACAGTTCAAACCTCTGCACTCAACTGCCACCTCCAATACGCTGCCTCTCTTTAAACTTCGGGTAAGTCTGCAAGGGCATTGCACCTTAATGGAGCAATGCTCTCTATGCAGGTCAAAAATAAAACCAATTAGGAGGTGCCAAGTACAGGTATTGGAGCCTTCAAGCTGATGGTGCAAAGATTTCAAATGGACCTTCAAGAGTTCTTGCTTTCCCCAAGGGGTCACTGGCTCTGACTCCATGGATGCTATTAGCATAATGACAACCATGCTTGCCGCCTCAGCCCCCACGCTGCCAATGCCTGAGTGGCTGCCTCCTCCAGCCTTGCCTCCACTTTATGCTCCGCTGGACAGCGCAGGCAGCCACGTTCATCTACTGCACTGCACAAGTCTCAAAGCCCACTCAGCAGCTGCCATGCCCTTGCCGGTATGGCCAGCTCACCAAAAAGACCTGTGGGTTTCTACAACCTGGCCTGATATTCAAAAGGAAATAAAACAATTGCATTTTTTTAACTGGGCAACATCTGCAGCCACAAGAAAGAACAAAACCATGTTCTTTGCAGCAACACGGATGCAGGTAGAGGCCATTATCCTAAGTGAATTAACACAGGAACAGAAAATCAAATACCGCATGTGCTCAGTCATAAGTGGGAGCTAAACACTGGGTACACACAGACACAGATGGGAACAATAGGGGTCAGGTGCGGTGCCTCATGCCTATAATCCCAGCACTTTGGGAGGCCAAGGCAGGTGGATTGCTTGAGCCCAAAAGTTCGAGACCAGCCTGGCCAACATGGCGAAACTCCGTCTTTACTTAAAATACAAAAATTAGCTGGGTGTGGTGGCACACGCCTGTAATCCCAGCTACTTGGGAGACTGAGGCATGTTTGAACCTGGGAGGTGGAGGTTGCAGTGAGCCAAGATTGCACCACTACACTCCAGCCTGGGCAACAGAACAAGACTCTGCCTCAACAAAAAAAAAGAAAAGAAAGAAAAATAAATGGAAACAATGGACACTGGGGATTCTGAAAGTGAGGAGGGAGGATGGTAGGAGCTGAAAAACAACCAATTGGGTACTATGTTCACTATGTTGGCAACATGATCATTAGGAGCTGAAACCTCAGCATCACAAGTATACCCATGTAGCAAACCTGCACATGTACCCCTGAATCTAAAATAAAAATTTTAAATGGGTAATATGGCAT
>CAUYQU010054373.1:0-18872 GCA_963574635.1 Cheracebus regulus
TAGCATGGGGAGAAATGGCAGATATAGGTGAAGGGGAGGAAGGCAACAAATTACACTGCCACGTGTGTACCTATGCAACAATATTGTATGTTCTTCACATGTACCCCAAAACCTAAAATGCAATAAAAAAAAAAATAAAAATAAAATAAAAATAAAAAAAATAATAAAAATAAAAATAAAAAAAATAAAAAAAAAAAAAAACAATTCAGATTTTCTTCTCTGGATGACCCACATCCCTGGTTACCATGATTTTGGGGGGCATAATTTCTCAATTTTTATTTATACTTTTTAGTGGTCACGTAAGTAGCAAGACTCACCCCAATGAATACTCTGTTCCAGAATATTCAGCTTTGTCCCATGATTGAACTGTAATCTTATCCCCTCGTACTGAGTAAATTATCCATTCCAGTAAAATAACTCATTTGTTTTCCTACCAGCCTATTAACATGGGAAGACCCAGATATATCTGCTGCAGCTTTATGTTTAGTAAAATGCTGTTATGCTATTCAATGCTCATGGTATGATCTCCCACCTGGAGCCTGAAACTCAAAGCCAGAAGGGCATTAAGTTGTGGGAACAGAAACATAAATTAGCCACATATGTCACTGGAAATCTTTCTGAGAAGAGCAATTTCTTGGAATTCTAGCAACCAGGAACATAGCAGTATATAATGTTTCTTGGTTTCAAGTATAGGCTACATTTTGCAGACCAATGCCTAACTACCAGAGTGTCATTTCCTAGTTATCTCTTAAGCTGAGACTTCAAGATTCCATTTCCATAATCAGGGACATCCCACCCTTTAAGTTAAGATGTGCAATCAATGCAAAGTTTCATGTAATGAATAATATTTCCTGTCTGTATCAAGGAGACATTTTAAATAATAATTTAAAAGTGGCTACTGAGTATGTTCAGGAACACCAAATTTCCAGTGCTCATGAATTGCCTGGTGCACCAAACTGTGATAGAGTGCCAAAATGTATCTCGATATTAATTGCACATACTAAAAATATCAACATGATGCTACAGGGATATAGAAAATTGCAGGAATATGTCATAAGAATGAGATGTACAGGACTTCCATATTAATTTGTCATGCATGGCTGTGCATATTAGGGATCTGTATATTGCTCTTAACTGAAAAACTGTGATACCATCAATTATTATTACAAATGGAACAAACTATTGCCATTTATTAGGAGAAAATATATACTGTAAACTAAAAACTAAAAGAGGACTAGGTAATATATCCTGAGAATAGGATCCAGCAGTTGCATTACTCATTTATCAGATGGCAACACAAATCCCAATGTTAATGATAATCGTTGGTCCTAAGAACCCCTGAAAAGCTGGATTCACTATCATTTTAATGTGTGGTAGATGAGAATTGGGTTATATGGAAGAGGACAGCCTGAGTTATGCAATTGGAAAGTATTTTAATTGTATGGGGGAGATGGTAATAGACTTATATGTTTGACTTAGGTACCTGAAACAAATTAGATGACAAGCAGAACATTTCTGAGCTGAAAAGTGACTATAGAGGTAGAAAAAAATTTTCTAGCTACTGTTTTCTTGACACAGTTTCCAAATATGAGAAAAGAGCAAGTGGATGAACTTTTGTATGAAGTACTTTGACAGAAGCCTGCTCCTAGAGGGCATAGAAAATGTCAGAGCTTTTGTTATTTTCACAGGAGTGGACTCTGAGAAACTGGAGTCTCTAGAGGTTAGGATTCTAATGTGAAGAGATGTGTAAATAAATGACCTCAACACATGTATTAAAATGCAAGTTTTATTTATTTACTCAGGTATGATGAGGCCAAAAGACCAGGAGACAACTGCCAAAGGTTATTATAACTACAGATCCAAAGGGAAAGAGACACGCTACACTATGAGGGAGGCACATGGAAAAGCAGCAAGGTTGGTCAGGAGGAAGATGGCCTGTGGTGAAAATGTGGGCAAGAGCATTTATTGTGTTCTTTTGCAGGAAAAAATGGGCAAAGTTGTGTGAGCAGGCTTAGAATTGGCTAGTTTGAGTCATTTTGGCAGGCTCCATTGTGTAGGAGCGCTTCCTAGTTGTCTGATATCTTACTCCGGGGTAACTGGGGCAAGAAAATCATGGCCCAGACTATAAGATCATGATTTTAAAATGCGGTTGGGATATGGGTTCTGGGTTAGCTTGTTTGCCTGTGAAAAGCATGATTGCATGTGAGTTCTTTGTATTTTGGGAATAAACAAATCTTGAGGGAAGCAGTTCTCCCAGTATCAGCAAGTCCCTAATATGTGAAAACATTAAAAATACAAAAAAATTACAAAGCATAATTAATATGACTCACAGTTGGTTTTCTCCTTTTTTTTCTTTTGTCATTATTTGAAATACAAGGTGAGATTCTAAGAATCTAAGTAGATAACCTTCTTAATTTCAATTAATAGTTGCTTTTAGTAGAAGATTAAATAGAAGAGTTGACTAATTGACTAAAAACTGGAAGACAAGAAAGTCAAAAAATCCAGAATTCATGGAGTGAAAAATTCCATAGATTACTTAGAACAGAATGTAAAAGCTATATAAGACACAATTAAAAATCTAATATATGTTAATTAAGTTCTAAAAGGAGAAAAGAGGAAAATAATATGACAGAAAAAATATGGAAAGTCACTAAGAATTCTCCAAAGCTGAAGAAAGTTATTAAAGTACAGATTTGAGAACTTCCATAAAACTTAGTTGGAATATGCACAAAGTAAACCACACTGAGACATATCAAGATAAACACAACCAATAACTCAAAGCAAAAGCAGCAGCCAGACAAAAAAAAAATTCATCTCCTTCAAAGCAACAATAATAATGACAAGCTAATTTTTGTTGTTTTGGCTTGTTTTGTGACAGAGTTTTTCTCTTGTTGCCCAAGCTGGAGTGCACTGGTGTGATCTCAGCTCACTGCAACCTTCACTTCCCAAGTTCAAGTGATTCTTCTGCCTCAGCCTCCCAGCTGTCTGGGATTACAGGCACCTGCCACTGTGCCTGGCTAATTTTGTATTTTTAGTAGAGATGGGGTTTCACCATGTTAGTCAGGCTGGTCTCAGTCTCCTGACCTCAGTTGATCCATTTCCCTTGGCCTTCCAAAGTACTGGGATTACAGGTGTGAGCCACTGTGCCCAGCCACAACAAACTAACTTTTAATAGAAAAAATGGAAGCTCAAAATTAATGGAACAAGATATTTAAAAGGCTTGGAGAAAATACAACAAAAACAAAGAATTCATTGTTAACATACCAATACTAAAAGAAATACTAAAATGATTCTTTGGAAAAAATAAAAAATATTTTAGGCAAACCCATCCAATATCCAAAAGGTTAAATATATGGATAAAATTAATATCAATTCAAAAGAATAGTAATAATTATAATAAATGCCTTGGCTTTTAATATTTATATATGATTAAAATGCAGAATGACACGAGAGAAGGCATTAAGAATTCTAAAGTTATAGAAAAATCAAGGAGTAGTTAAAGTAATATCTATTAGGTTCTAATTATGCAGGAGTATGTGATATAATCTCTTCTAAACAAAAAGAAGTACATGAATTTTTAATCAACATACTAATAGAGGAAGGAAATAAACATTTGATTAAATCAAAAGAGGAAACAAAAAGAGACAAAATACATATATAGTAGATGTATCAAATAGAAAACAAATAGAAAGATAAGAAATATAAGCATAATAGAGAAATCATTTTAAATGGAAAAAGACAAAATATTCAAAGACAAATATTGCTAAACTGGTTAAATCTAACAACTATGCTCTAAAACATTAGATGTTAGGGATTTGACAGAATTAAACACTCAATATCACCCATTTGTGTTACAAAAAATAATGAAAATTAAACCCTAAACCAAGTAGGAATAGGCACTTCATTAATATGAATAGGATTATACACAAAAATTCTTCAGAAACCATTATTCTTGATGAATTAGTAAGAGCACTTCCCTAAAGAAAGGGAATGAAGAAAGGCTGTAATTGTCTTCATTTTACATTTCAATGCACAGCTTGGTCAGAGCAATATAATGGTGAAAACAATTAAATTTATAATGATTAGAATGTAAGAAAATAAATTGGCATTATTCATGGAAGGTTGATGGTGTGTGTAGTAATCAAAAAATTTTATGGATAAACTGTTAGAGGTAAATAAATTTTCATTATAACACAATTACAATTAGAAATATATTTAGTATACCTGTAACAAAAAATTGAAAATTACAATTGGTATAATTTATACCAATTTCTCTTTTCAGTACTACTGAAAGAGGGCTATATCATGTTCAATGTTTGGAAGATTCAACTTTTTTTGAGAGATGGTCTTGTTCAGTTGTTCAGGCTGTAGCGTAGAGGCATAGTCACGGCTCACTGCAGCCTCACCCTCCTGGGCTCAAGTTATCCTCCCACCTTGGACTCCTGAGTAATAGGACTACAGGTGTGCCACCATGGCGAGCTAATTTTTTTCTTTTTTTTCTTTTGCTAGAGACAGGATCTCATTATATTACCCATTCAGGTCTCAAATTCCTGGCCTCCAGTGATCTTTCCACCTTGCCTCACAAAGTGCTTGGATTATAGGCATGAGCCACCAAGCCCAGCAGGGTTCAACATTTTTAATATGTTCTTGCTTCCAATATCCTTACATGCATTTAATAAATTTACAATTAGATTTATACCATGTGTTCTGTGGCTGGAAATGACAAATGGATATTAAAAGTCATATGCAAATTTAAAGGCAAGAATACTTATGACAATAATAAGAATGAATCTAAAGGCATTATAATATGGATACAAGATTTATAAAGCTATAGTTGTTAATATAATGTGGTACTGACACAAACTAGACATGCTACCAAATAGAACATAATATTGTCTAGAAACAGACCCTTTAAATACAGTCAGTTTATGAAGAGGTGATACATAAGTACAAAAGAGATACGTAAGTACAAAGGAGATTGCAATGGCGCCATTGCAATTTGATATTTAAATGGAAGTACAATATAGTTTTTATATATGTATGTGTGTGTACATAAATGCCTCTTTCACAGTCACACCATGAACAAAAATCAATTGATGAACTATAAATCTAAATATAAAATGCAAGTCTACAGTTTCTTGAAGATGACATAGACACACTTTATGATGCTGAGGGAGACAATTTCTTAAATATTATAAAGAGTGCTTGCCTAAAAGTGAAAAAATATAAACTGGATGATATTAAGAGATTTTTTTTTCTTTAAAACAAACCATTACATGAGTGAAAAAAAGCTATTATGTGGGATAAAATATTTTCAATGTATACACATGAAAAAAGACAGATAATATTGAATAAACATATAGACAGATGGCAAAACAGACAGATATATACTACATAGAGAGACAGATTCCTATGCATAAAAAATATTCCCCAGAGATAACTTTTGTCCCTACTTTTTCACACAGATTTTCCTTAAGTGGTCTATGTGATTAATAACATATATGTATTCTTTTGTTTATTTTTTCACATAATTAAATGGTATCACACTAAAAAAAAATGTAGGAACAGAGAAGCCAATAGAACCCATGAACAAAAATATAATCAGGTACTATATAAAAGCAAATGTCTAAATGACCAATAATAAATGAAGTTTCTCAACATTTTCAGTGGGGCAAATGAGAATATATGTGCCTCTCCCTGTGAAAAATAAAACCAGTCAATAGGAAAAGTATATTAAAACTGAATTCATTTCTTCAAATCAGTGGAATCCTTTATCACAGAGCAATAAAATGCCCTTTAGTGAGTACTAAATGATAGTGGGCTTATGCAGAAGCTAATTTAGATAATTAATTCTACCACATAAGTGTTAGATACACACTTTTTTGGCACAGAGCAATAGACAAATACATATTAGTCTATAAAATCCATTTTATAACCCATCTTAATCAAATACTGTCTGCTACATATAAGATGCAGTAGCATTACAGAAGATTTAGGCATCTGAGAACAAATTTTTTATGTGATAAAACAACATAAAACTCCCAGAGCATTTTAATATAATCAAGAATGTTTTTTAAAATATTAGCATAATAAACAAAAATGATCTTAGTGAAAAATACTAATATGAGAATGTAATGGATACAAGACACTGTTCTAAGAGCTTTATGTATATTAATTTACTTAATAAAATCACACTGTGTATGAGGTTGGTCACATTACATTTTCTGTTTTACAGATAACAGTGTTGAGGCAAAGAAGTTTCATAATCTGCCCAAGATCATTGTGTTTACAAGTGATGAAACCACTGTACAAATTTTGGCAATATGTTTTATATCCATTAGCATTTACTATCTGCATTTTAGAGTTAATTCTGTTTTATTGCTCTGTGTTTATTTTCTCATCTTATTTTATTTGCAGTCTGTTCACTAATATCCCACAAATTTTGAGATTTAATACTTAAATTAACAATGACTGGCAGTTTAAATTTTGGCTTACTGAAAAAGAAATTGAGAATGGCTTTCTGTAACATTTTGAATCTTGAACATTTTATACTTTCCCTAAAGTAATGCAAATTCCATAAGTAGTAGAATAATGCCTCACAAATCTTTCTGCCACATATACATCAAAGAGAGAATTTATTAAAGTATCTTACATTTTACCTTTGTCAAATAAAAGCTGTTTATAACAGGTTCATGTAGTTTCATTAATTTTCAGACTCCAATGGGAATAGAATTTGCAGATCATTAAATTTTTACTTCTTTTCTCTGAAATATCTCTAAATTTTTATTTCTTTGTGAAAAGTAACAATATTATTTTACGTTTTTACATATTTACAAAATGCTACATTTTATAGCTATTCTCTCTATATGTCCAGATTTAACCAAGAAAATGGTTTCTGAAGATTTTATTACCTCAAAAATATTTGACAGTAGTGCACTTTATGATAAGTAGAATGATGAAGAGGATGATAATTTTATTAACCGAAACTCTTTTTTTTTTTTTTTTTTGCAGATGACAGAAACTTCATTGGCTTTGGCAAAGAAGAAATTTATTAGCTTACAAGGTAAATGGGGGAATTAAGTAATCAAATCATGGGAAGAGTAAGGATTCAGTTAATCCTTAGCATCAATGGGAGAAGAATTTCAGACCCTATAGGAATCTACCTCTATCTTTCATCTATGTCTTTGATATTGTTTTGAAATTTCTTATTCTGATGTGTTTTTTCCACTTGTTAACGATCATATAACTAAAAACTGTCAGACTTCCCGACTCACAGCATTTGCTACTTTGGAAGCACCCCATTTCAGTTTTAAAAACACTCACAAAATCTGCATGGTATTCCTACCTGGGTCTGCTGCTCATCTTTGGGCAATGAACTCATGTAATGGTGTCACGTTAAAATGGAAAAGCCCTTAAGAACCATAGGACTGGAATGGTATAATAAAGAATGTCTAAAAAGATGAGAACTGCACTTCCCAATACAGGAATAGGGTCACTGGGCTGAGAAAGCAATGGTTTTCTATTGGGAATTAACACTGACAATAATAGTAATGGTGGTAGTAGAACAGCATTTAGTTCATGTTATTATGATTGTTATTGAGAAAAATACCCTGGAAGAATTTGTTCCTAACTACCTCAAGGTAGCTAAAACCTAGTTGGGAGGCAAAATTACATGAAAATATTACATAAAGTCTCCATATATTTTAGTGCAAGAATATTGATTTAAATACATGGAATAATATAACAACTGAGACATCCCTAAATAAGGTTAAAATTCAAAGAATTTTGTATGTGTGTGTGTGTGTGTGTGTGTGTGTGTGTGTGTGTGTGTCCATATATATATTTTTTTATTGCACTTTAGGTTCTGGGGTACATGTGCAGATCATGCAGGATTGTTGCCTAGGTACATACATGGCAATGTGGTTTGCTGCTTCCATCCCCCCATCACCTATATCTGGCATTTCTCACTATGTTATCCCTCTCTGACCTCCCTATCCCCAGTATCCCTCTCCTGTTCCCCACCAGCAGACCCCACTGTGTGATGCTTCCCTCCTTGTATCCCTGTGTTCTCATTGTTCAACACCCACTTGTGAGAAAGAACATGGGGTGTTTGATTTTCTGTTCTTGTGTCAGTTTGCTGAGAATGATGGTTTCCAGATTCATCCATGTGCCTACAAAGGACACAAACTCATCGTTTATTATGGTTGCATAGTATTCCATGGTGTATATGTGCCACATTTTCCCTGTCCAGTCTATCATCGATGCGCATGTGGATTGGTTCCAGGTCTTTGCTATTGTGAACAGTGCTGCAATGAACATACACTTGTGTATGTGTCTTTATAATAGAACGATTTATAATCCTTTGGATATATACCCAGTAATGGGATTTCTAGGTAAATGGAATTTCTATTTCTAGGTCCTTGAGAAATTGCTACACTATCTTCCACAATGGTTGAACTAATTTACGCTCCCACCAACAGTGTAAAAGCATTCCTATTTATTCATATCCTCTCTAGCATCTGTTGTCGCCAGATTTTTTAATGATCGCCATTCTAAGTGGCATGAGATGGTCTCTTAACGTGGTTTTGATTGCATTTCTCTAATAACCAGTGATGATGAGCATTTTTTCATATGTTTATGGGCCTCATATATGTTTTCTTTTAAAAAGTGTATGTTCCTATCCATCATCCACTTTTGGATGGGTTTATTTTTTTTCTTGTTAATCTGTTTTAGTTCTTTGTAGATTCTGGATATTAGCCCTTTGTCAGATGGGTCGATTGCAAAAATTGTTTTCCATTCTGTTGGTTGCCAGTTCACTCTAATGTCTGTTTCTTTTCCTGTACAGAAGCTCTGGAGTTTAATTAGATCTCATTTGTCTATTTTGGCTTTTATTGCCAATGCTTTTGGTGTTTTAATCATGAAGTCCTTGCCTATGCCTATGTCCTGAATGGTTTTGCCTAGGTTTTCTTCTAGGGTTTTTATGGTGTTAGGTCTTATGTTTAAGTCTTTAATCTATCTGGAGTTAATCTTAGTGTAAGGTATCAGGTAGGGGCCAATTTCTGCTTTCTGCACATGGCTAGCAGGTTTTCCCAACACC
Organism: Cheracebus regulus; assembly: GCA_963574635.1. Classification (NCBI taxonomy): domain Eukaryota; kingdom Metazoa; phylum Chordata; class Mammalia; order Primates; family Pitheciidae; genus Cheracebus; species Cheracebus regulus. The sequence continues at coordinate 9,098 of CAUYQU010054373.1, forward strand.
ATTTATTAAACAGGGAATCCTTTATCCATTGCTTGTTTTTGTCAGGTTTGTCAAATATCAGATGGTTGTAGATGTGTGGCATTGCCTCCAAGGCCTCTGTTCTGTTCCATTGGTCTATATCTCTGTTTTGGTACCAGTACCATGCTGTTTTGATTACTGTAGCCTTATAGTATAGTTTGAAGTCAGGTAGCGTGATGCCTCCAGCTTTGTTCTTTTTGCGTGGCATTGTCTTGGCTATGTGGGCTCTCTTTTGGTTCCATATGAAGTTTAAGGTGTTTTTTTCCAGTTGTGTGAAGAGGGTCATAAGTAGCTTGATGTGGATAGCATTGAATCTATAAATTACTTTGGGCAGTATGGCCATTTTCACAATATTGATTCTTCTTAACATTGAGCATGGAATGTTTTTCCATCTGTTTGTGTCCTCTCTTATTCGTTGAGCAGTGGTTTGTAGTTCTCCTTGAAGAGATCCTTTACATCTTTTGTATTCCTAGGTATTTTATTCTCTTTGTAGCAATTGTGAATGGCAGTTCACTCCTGATTTGGCTTTCTTTTAATCTGTTATTGGTGTATAGGAATGCTTGTGATTTCTGCACATTGATTTTGTATCCTGAGACTTTGCTGAAGTTGCTTATCAGTTTAAGGCGATTTGGGGCTGAGATGATGGGGTCTTCTAAATATACAATCATGTCGTCTGCAAAGAGAGACAATTTGACTTCCTCCTTCCCTAACTGAATACCCTTTCTTTTTCTTGCCTGATTGCTCTGGCTAGAACTTCCAATACTATATTGAATAGGAGTGGTGAGAGGGGGCATCCTTGTCTAGTGCCAGATTTCAAAGGAAATGCTTCCAGTTTTTGCCCATTCAGTATGATATTGGCTATGGGTTTGTCATAAATAGCTTTTATTACTTTGAAATATGTTCCATTGATACCTAGTTTCTTGAGAATTTTTAGCATAAAGGGCTGTTGAATTTTTTCAAAGGCCTCTGCATCTATTGAGATAATCATGAGGTTTTTTGTCTATGGTTCTGTTTATGTGGTGAATTACATTTATAGACTTGTGTATGTTGAACCAGCCTTGCATCCCTGGGATGAAGCCTACTTGATCGTAATGGATAAGCTTTTTGATGTGCTGTCGCAATCGATTTGCCAGTATTTTATTCAAGATTTTTGCATCTATGTTCATCATGGATATTGGCCTGAAGCTTTCCTTTCGTTGAGTCTCTGCTGGGTTTTGGTATCAGGATGATGTTGGTCTCAAAAAATGATTTGGGAAGAATTCCCTCTTTTGGATTATTTGGAATAGTTTCAGAACAAGTGGTACCAGCTCCTATTTGTACGTCTGGTATAATTCGGCTGTGAACTCATCTGGACCTGGGCTTTTTTTGGTTGGTAGGCTATTAATTGCTGCCTCAACTTCAGCTTTTGTTATTGGTCTATTCAGGGTTTCAACTTCTTCCTGGTTTAGGTTTGGGAGGGTGCAAGTGTCCATGAATTTATCCATTTCTTTCAGGTTTACTGGTTTATGTGCATAGAGTTGTTTGTAGTAATCTCTGATGGTGGTTTGTATTTCTGTGGAATCAGTGGTGATATCCCCTTTATCGTTTTTTATTATATCTATTTGATTCTTCTCTCTATTCTTTTTATCAATCTGGCTAGAGGTCTGTCTATTTTGTTGACCTTTTCAAAAAACCAGCTCCTGGATTTATCGATTTTTTGAAGGGTTTTTTTTGTCGCGGTTGCCTTCAGTTCTGCTCTGATCTTCGTTATTTCTTGTCTTCTGCTAGGTTTTGAGTTTTTTTATTCTTGCTCCTCTAGCGCTTTCAATTTTGATGATAGGGTGTCGATTTTAGATCTTTCCTTGCTTCTCATGTGGGCATTTATTGCTATAAGTTTCCCTCTAGGCACTGCTTTAAATGTGTCCCAGAGGTTCTAGTACATTGTGTCTTCATTCTCGTTAGTTTCAAAGAACATCTTTATTTCTGCCTTCATTACATTGTTCATCCAGTCAACATTCAAGAGCCAGTTTTTCACTTTCCATTAAGTTGTCTGGTTCTGAGTTAGTTTCTTAATCCTGAGTTCTAATTTGATTGCACTGTGGTCTGACAGACTGTTTGTTATGATTTCCATTATTTTGCATTTGCTGAGAAGTGATTTACTTCTGGTTATGCAGTCAATTTTAGAGTAAGTGCTACGTGCTGCTGAAAAGAATGTATATTCTGCAGATTTGGGGTGGAGAGTTCTGTAAATTTCCATTAGGTTTGCTTGGTCCAGATCTGAGTTCACGTCCTGGATATCCTTTTTAATTTTCTGTCTTATTGATCTGTCTAATATTGACAGTGGAATGCTAAAGTCTCCCACATTATTGTGTGGGAGTCTAAGTCTCTTTGTAGGTCATTAAGAACTCGCTTTATGTATCTGTGTGCTCCTGTATTGGGCGCATATATATTTAGGATTGCTAGCTCTTCTTGTTGCATTGATCCTTTTACCATTATGTAATGTCCTTCTTTGTCTCTTTTGATCTTTGTTGGTTTAAAGTCTCTTTTATCAGAGACTAGGATTGCAACTCCTGCTTTTTTTTTGCTCTCCATTTGCTTGGTAAATCTTCCTCTATCTCTTTATTTTGAACCTGCGTGTGTCCTTGCACCTGAGATGGGTTTCCTGAATGCAGCACACTGATGGGTTTGGCTTTTTATCCAATTAGCAAGTCTGTGTCTTTTGATTGGGGCATTTAGCCCATTTACATTTAAGGTTAATATTGTTATGTGTGAATTTGATCCTGCCATTTTCACTAGCTCCTGATGCTAGCTAGTTGTTTTGCCGTTAGTTGACACAGTTTCTTCATTGTGTCAATGGTCTTTACCATTTGATATGTTTTTGGAGTGACTGGTACTGGTTATTCCTTTTTATGTTTAGTGCTTCTTTCAGGAGCTCTTGTAAGGCAGGCCTGTGGTAATGAAATCACTCAGCAATTGCTTGTTCATAAAGGATTTTATTTCTCCTTCATGTATGAAGCTTAGTTTGGCTGCATATGAAATTCTAGCTTCAAAGTTCTTTTCTTCAAAGATGTTGAATATTGGCCCCCACTCTCTTCTGGCTTGTAGGGTTTCTGCTGAGAGATCTGCTGTGAGTTTGATGGGCTTCCCTTTGTGGGTAACCCAACCTTTCTGGCTGCCCTTAGCATTTTTTCCCTCATTTCAACCTTGGTGAATCTGATGATTATGTGCCTTGGGGTTGCTCTTCTTTAGGAATATCTTTGTGGTGTTCTTTCTATTTCCTGTATTTGAATGTTGGCCTGCCTTGCTAGGTTGGGGAAGTTCTCCTGGATAATATCCTCAAGAATGTTTTCCAGCTTGGATTCAGTCTCTTCATCACATTTAAGTACACCTATCAAATGTAGTTTAGGTCTTTTCACATAATCCCATATTTCTTGGATGCTTTGTTCATTTCTTTTCACTCTTTTTTCTCTAATCTTGCCTCCTCATTTTATTTCATTGAGTTGATCATCAATCTCTTATATCATTTCTTCTGCTTGGTCAATTCAGCTATTGACACTTGTGTATGCTTCATGAGTTTCTTGTTTTGTGTTTTTGAGCTCCATCAATTCATTTATATTCTTCTCTAAGCTGTTTATTTTCATTAGTATTTCATCAAACCCCTTTCCAAGGTTCTTAGTTTCTTTGCATTGGGTTAGAAAATGATCTTTTAGCTCAGAGAATTTTGTTACTTCCCACCTTCTGAAGCCTGTTTTGTCAATTCATCAGACTCATTCTCCATCCAGCTTTGTTCCCTTGCTGGTCAGGAGTTGTGATCCCTTCGAGGAGGAGAAGTGTTCTGGTTTTGGTGTTTTCATACTTTTTGCACTGGTTTCTTGCCATCATTGTGGATTTATGTACCTGTGGTCTTTGTAGTTGGTGACTTTCGGATGGGGTCTCTGAGTGGATGTCCTTTATGTTGATGTTGAAGTTATTTCTTTCTGTTTCTTAGTTTTCCTTCTAACAGTCAGGTCCCTCTGCTGTAGGACTGCTGGAGGTCCACTCCAGGCCCTGCTTGCCTGGGGATTACCTCCAGTGGCTGCAGAACAGTAAGGGTTGCTGCCAGTTTCTTCTTCTGTTATCTTTGTCCCAGAAGGATACCCACCAGATGTCAGCCTGGGTTCTCCTTTCTAAGGTGTCTCTTTGGATATATGGGGGTCGGGGAGCTGCGTGAAGAGACAGTCTGTCCCTTAAAGGAGCTCAAGTGCTGAGCTGTGAGCAACGTTTTTCCATTCAGAGCCGCTGGGCAGGTACGTTTAAGTCTGCTGCAGCAGAAATCATAGCTGCCTTTTTTCCCAGATGCTCTGTCCTGGGAAGGTGGGGCTTTATTTATAAGTTCCTGGCATGCTGCTGCCTTGTTTCAGAGATGCCCCACCCACCACAGAGGTATCCTCATCACAGTCTGCCCCTTTATATTGATTGAAAAAACATTTAAGTTTTTATAAAAACCTCTACCATGATTTTAATTAACTTATGATTCATACTTTGTCGATAACTATTGAGATATTATGCTAATATCCTCTTCTATGTCATACATCTACCTACCATTCATAGGATCCACTAATCCATTGATGACTCCCCTCTCTATTCACTAGAGGGGGGACCACTATTGTGGCTGCCTAATGCTAATTATATCATTCTTCCTACATTTTTTTCTTGCATTTGCTACTCTCTTTTTGACTAAGAAATTAGTATATACACACTACTTTTCTAGTGAAGTGAAAGTAGTGTGTATATATAATATTTAAATACACACACATACACACAAACATTTAGTCTAATGGATTTGTTTTTTATTCATTGGGTTCAATCTGATACTCTCATTGTTTCTTTGATGTTAAAATTATTCTAAATTTAGCCAATAAGAGCCATGTCAATCTGGCTACTGTGTTCTCTTCATGTTCCATTACTCTTTGAGCATTTCCTTATGCCTTATTTTTTGACTCAATACAATGTGCAAGCTTATATTGTACTTTTCTTGTCCCCATTTTGAAATCAGCCATTTCTGCAAGACTGCCTGTTCCTTTTAGTAGAAGATGGTATTTAGATACCAATACCCAAAAACTAGATGTGCTCAGTGCTTCTATGCCCTCCCAGTAGAGAGAGCTGAGAAATATGTACAACTAGATAGATATGTAGATATAGTTTTATTTTTATTATTCTTGGGTTTTATATTTGTGAATCCACTTACTTGCTAAAATTTATTTGAAACCCTAAAATCAGTACTCATGATTCTTCTGCTTTATTCATGAACATGCTCAAAATGACAAAAAATTTAAGGCACCTCATAAAGGTATTCCCAATTGAGATAAAATAAGGCAATGTTCTCCCTTCCTGTTTCCATCTTCTTGCTCTAAACAAGTTTCCTCTTTGTGATCTGTTTAGTGCTACATTTTTCACATCTTGCTTTTTTGGTGATTTTGCTATTTAAAATGCCCCCCCAGGGTAGTGATAAAGTGCTGCCTAATGTTCCTAAGCACAAGAAGCCTGTGATATGACGTACAGATAAAATATATGCTAGATAAAGTCCATTCAGGTGTGAGCTATAGTGCTGTTGGTGACTATGAATCAACAATATATATTCAATAAAGTGTCTTTAAGCAGAAACACACCTAAAACAAGGTTATGTAATGATCAGTTGACAAAAATGTAACCAGAGCCTCACAGGAACCTAACTATATATTTTTTTCTAAAAACAGTGGTTTTAGTTTCTGCTAATTCCATATTCACAGCAATTTTATAGAACATAATACTTCAAATAATAAAAATCTAATAGTTATAGGCAAATACACACATACATATATAACCATTTCTACTTATCAATGTGTATTTGTGTCTGTGAATAAGTAAAACTCATGAGTTCAAATCAATATTTATAATTTAAATCAAACACATTGGGGTTCTTTTCAGCTGTCTTCCTTTGCCAAAGTCATGAATCTGTTCTCAGACAGTGATAAACCTGATTCCCACACCATTAATATGTATACTTATTGTACTTTGTACTTATTATAAGTACTTATTGTACGTTTTACTTATTGGCGTTAGTATGCGTAACTATTCACAATGTGCACTTATTGTACTTTGTACTTAATGTGTACTTATTGTACTTTGTACTTCCAGTAATTATTTGTACTTCCAATAAAGTACAATAAGTACACATTATGAGTACTTACATTTACTCACAAATCACAATGTAAGTACAAAGTACAATAAGTACACATTGTGAGTACTTATGATACTCATAAATATTTTGGCATCTCTTTGGCCACATCCTTCACAGGCCTCATCTTGTCCATGCACCTGTCTGCTTCCTTGGCTTCAGAGCATTGCCTCCAAATCCTCTACAGCACAACTTCCTCCTCAGCATCCAGCCTTATGATGTACGGGATACTGTGTTGCCTCACTCCCCTTACTACCTGTGCTGGGCTTTAAGGCTGACATCATTACACCTATAAATCACAGGAGTGAAGAGAAGGTGAGAAGGAAAAGAGTGATGTTAAAAAAATATGGTTGAAAAGGAAATAGGATGACAAGAACATGCAGTGAATATATATGGCGTATTTTCCTCTAAGGGAGCATAATTTTATGAAGTTTCTATTATAAACAACAAATTTATTTAATCTGTCAATTATAAAGATACTAAAACATGAAAATCTGGAAGCAGTGTCAAAAGGTAGAGTGTATATTAAGGGTAACAGTATTGTAGAATTCATGCAATTGTACACATGATAGTTAAGCTCCCTGTAAGTACTATACATAGGATTTTAGTGATATATGAGGCAACTTAGTTGCTTACTTCAATAGATCATAATATGTTAAATATTGGTGATTTTTAGTAATTATTTGAAATTTGAAATTAAATAGTTATCTGAGTAAAGTCTCACAGAGATGTTAAAGCAAACAAAAACACTACATAAAACATATATTTGTACGTGTGAGAAAAGTATGCATGTGTAATATATAAACCTGCCAAAAATCTGAATTTGGTACCAGACTTTAGAAAACTGCTACAAATTAGAGGTGGCTAATACTTTAACATATCTTTCATTACTTTATATTTTATTAATAAATAGTGAAAAAGAGAAATTTTAAAATAGCCTATCTTGTACTTACATTATTTAAAACTGTTATATTATTCAGGTAACGTAAGTGCTGGAAGTCCAATTTATATGTGTGTTACTAATTGTCTTCATTAATTACATATTTGAAGTCAAATGCATACGGATAGCCAACTCCAGAGATTCTTAGCAAATTAAAAGGTTAGTGATCTAATAATTTGGTTGGATAAATAAACTGCATAGAAAGGAAAATGAAGGCTTAAGGCAATTCTTGAAAAAACGAAAGGCAAACAAGCAAACAAACGCCTTTTTATTAATAATAGGATGTGTGTGTGTCTGTGTGTGTGTGTGTGTGATTGATTTGACCTCCTTGATTTTTTTTTTCAAGGCTTTGGCTAAGTATAAACCAGCATATATGTATATATACATGCCTTCTTTTTTATAGTAGAAAAACTCCTACATTTTCATGAATTATAAAAAATGTTGAGAAACAGGAAAGAAATTGTGGAAAAGAGTGATAATACATTGAATTTATTAAATGAAATCCTAGTCATCTATTTCAAAATGGCATTGAGATCAAGTACATATTCTGCCATAATTTAAAATTTTTTATTTAGCGTGTCATAATTTTTAAAATAATGTGACATATTAGTATTCATATTTTCTCAGGATATATGAGTTATAGTGAAAAATTACACTCGGAGTTAAAAAATTATTTGGAAAAAATAAAGCACTTTGTGAAAGATTAGTATTCATTTATATAAAACATCTAAATTCTCAACATATTTTTAAATAATTCTACTCTGCATAATGCTAGAAGCAAGTGATATCATTTTAAGGATATGAAAAAAATCTTTACCTTTCATAGTTAGAATACATTGAGTTTCTGTCCTTTGGAAAAACTTCTCATATTTAGCATATGGGTAGTACTAGTGTTAAAATTAACAGAGATTATAAAAGTAACAGAAATTAATGAGCACTTATCATGTTCTAAGCACTTTTGTAAGCACTTTATGTTATTACCTCATTTGATCATTAAGTAGATCTTATTACTGCTCCCATTTTACCGATGAGGCAATTGGAACAGGATTAAATTGACTTGTCCAACCTGCTAATATGTGGCAGAAGTCTGGTTTCAAACCCATTGACTAGGACTCAAGAGTCTGCGTGATTGCCATTCTGCCATTCCTTCTCTGATGAATTACAATCATTTCAAATAAACATGTAACCCACTTTATGTCATACATATTTTCTTAAAAATGTTAAATAGCCTAATTTTTCACAAACTGTATTACATTTTTGATGCACTAGGAATGCAGGATAGCTAATGAAACTGATAAAGTCTCTCTGAAAATGATAGCTTTTTCCTTTATGAGTCATACATTTTATTTTTGAGTTGATATCTAGAGGATCTGTTTAAAACAAGATACATCAAAGATCATGATAGAACTAACAAGCTAGTTGTATCAATATAGTAATTGGTACTCAGAGCCCTCACAGTTTAAAAGAAAATGAAAAGAAAATAGTGATGCACTTAGCTCATGTTGGTGCTTCAGCTTGACTTGAAATGCAATAGAACAACAAAGCTTTATTACTAAAGTGGAGAGATTTGAGGCTATCTCAAAAAAAAATCCTGGAAAATATTTAAAATTTCAAGATTTTGTGATCATAAAGACATTACTGTTGACTTACAAAGGTGAGCAATGGTGTCCAAACTATTTTTTTTTTTTTTTGGTGTGTTGCACAGGCTGGTCTCCAACTTGTGGGCTCAAGCAATCCTCCTCTCTCAGCATCCCAAAGTACTGGGATTACAGGCAGGAGCCACTGTGCCCAGCCAGTCTGTGCCGTTTATTTAGTTATTTATTTATTTTTTAATGAGAGGAAAAAAGAAGAAGAAAGAAAAAGTGGGAGAGAGAACAGAATTCTTGCTCTATTGCCAAGGCTGGAATGCAATCTTAAAAAGGTATTAAAAACCTCTTTTATGCCATCAATTGTACTTCACAACAGAGACAGGAAGGAATAAGGGAAGAAAATAACAAACAGTTAACCAATATTTCATTTAGGTTTGTAAGATGCTATGCAAATGTTAAAACGTAATTCACTTCCTATTATAGAGTTACTTTCAAAATGGGTATAATATAAATTAACAATGTGATGTCAAAATGTCCCACTATTATTTGTGTGGGAGTCCAAATCTTTTTGTAAGTCAATAAAAACTTGTCTTATGTTTCTAGGTCCTCCTATATTAGGTACGTATGTATTTATAATCATTAACTTCTGTTGTTACATTGATCCTTCTACCATTATGTAATGTCCTTCTTTGTTTCTTTTAGTCTTTATTACTATTAAAGTCTATCTTATCGGAGACAAGAGTTACAACTCCTGCTTTTTTTTTTAAATCTCCATTTAATTAGTAAATCTTCCTCCATCTGTTTATTTTAAGTCTTTGTGTATCGTTGCGAGTTGGATCTGGATACTACATACCAATGAATTTTAACTTTTTATTCAATTTGCCTGTCTGTGACTTTAATTAGGGCATTGTATTCATTTAAGTTTAGAATTAATATTAATATTTGTGAGTTCAATATTGTAATTTAATGCTAACTGGCTTTTTTGCCTGTTAGTTGATGTAAATTCTTCATTATGGAGATACTCTTTACGTTTTGGTGAATTTTTGAGATAAC
>CAUYQU010054376.1:0-44415 GCA_963574635.1 Cheracebus regulus
CGCCACCGTCCCCGCCACCGTCCCCGCCACCGTCCCATCACCATCCCCACCACCGTCCCCGCCGACATCCCACCACCGTCCCCGCCACCATCCCGCCACCATCCCCGCCACCATCCCTGCCACCGTCCCCACCACCATCCCCACCACTGTCCCCACCATCCCACCACCATCCCGTCACTGTCCCCACCACCATCCCCACCACCATCCTCATTCCCATCCCCACCATCAGTCCCACCACCATCCCACCACCATCCCACCACCATCCCTGCCACCATTTCCACCATCCCTGCCACCATCCCACCACCATCCCCACCATCCCCATCATCATTCCCACCATTCCCACTATCCCACAACCATCCCCACTGTTATCCCCACCACTATCTCCATTACCATCCCCACCGCCATCCCCATCATGCCCACCACAATTATCACCATCCCCTCCCCCATGATCTCCCCCACCACCCCCATTATCACCCATCCCCCATCCCCTCCATCATGCCCACCACCATCCCCACCATCAACCTTACCATCCCTCCCCCTGTCCGCCACCACTCCTATTATCCTGCCATCCCCCATCGCCCCCATCATCCCCACCACCATCCCCACCACCATCCCCACCACCATCTCTACCATCATCCATCATCCCCACTATCCCCACCACCATCCTCACCATCTCCACCACCATGCCCTCTACCATGCCCACCACTATCCCTCCCCCCACCCCCACCATCCCACCACCATCCCCACCATCAGTTTGCCCACTTGCTTTCTCCAGACTGTGAACCCCTGAGGCATGGTTGTGCTTTGGCCATCTCTGATCTCAGTGGGCAGCTCAGAATCAGGCATGTAGTAGGTGCTCAATATGCTTTTCTTGGGCAAATGAAGGAAGCAGGGCCCTGGCTTGGGGGTTGTTAAGGAAGGGAAAGGTGTGAGTGAGGTTTAGGAGGGAGGGCTGTCAGGACCGGAGCCCCAGGGCTGGGGATGAGGGTGGTGGGGAGAAGGCTCCAGGCTGGTGCTAACCTGGAAGCTGCCAGTATTAGGGGATTTCATCCTCTGTACACCAACTTCAAAACCCTTTGGATCCAACCTCTGTTGGAACAGGTGGGCATTAAAAAGGATTTGAGAAAAAACAGGTCCCCTCTGAAGTCAGCTCTCCCTAAGCCTCTGGTCTCAGGGACTGTCCCCAGCCTTGGACTCTACCTTTAGTGGTAGTTCTCGGTTGTATCGTGAGGGATGCTCTGGGTGACAAGGTTGTGCACAGCTCCAGGAGAATCTTCTCAACAGCCCGAGATGTGGATGGGGGAGGGGAGAGCCTGGGGTGAAAGCTCAGAGGGTGGGAAAATTAGGGAGGGCTTCCTGGAAGTGGTGTTTGGAGCTAGGATATAAATCTAGAGAAGGGATGAGTGGCACCAGTGGACAGCAGAGAGTTAGAGAAGAAAGAGCCCTGGGTCCTCAGGAGCCCAGTCTGTCACCTGATGCCCCTTCTCTGGTCCCAGCTTTCATGAGCCCCATCTAGCCTGCTGCATCTCCCTCTTTCCTGCCCTGACTCCTTAGCGTCCACTCCCTACACAGCATCCTGGGCTCAGAACCTTGCAGTGACTCCCACCTCGCTTGGAGTCAAAGCCAAAGGGCGCAGCTGGCAGACAAGGCTCTGCGTCCTAGCCCCTACCTGCTGTTTCTGTGCACCCTTTTTCCTCCTTCCCTTCCCAGAACAGAGGTCTTCCTGCAGCTCCCTAAACCCTGGAGGCAATTTTCCACCCCAGGGTCTTTGCATAAGCTTCCCCCGAAACCTGAAACGCTCTATTCCTGAGTGTCTGGGGCCCTCTCATCCGAGGTTTTAGCTTAAATGTTGCCTCACCCAGGAGGCTTTCTCAGACCTCTTTTTTTTACTTCCTTTACAGACCTAATCATGATTTATAATTACATTTACTGTTTTAAAACTTATTTATCTCTTCTCTCCACCAATAGGTCAGCTTCATGAAGACAAAGCTCTGTCTGGCTCCTTATTGCTACCTCCCCAGAGCTCCAGGCAGTACCTGGCATCTAAATAGGTCTTTGAGTGAAATGGAATTCTGAGCTTTGACACGAGGAAGGGGAATCAAGGAAGGCTCCCTGGAGGAGGTGTTTAGAGCCTGGAAGAAAATGCAGAGAAAATGGGTGGTCAACAGTGAGGACAGGGCTGAGGTGCTCAGAGCTAGGTGGAATGGGCCCAGGGGAGCCCCTTTGCCCTCCCTGGAATATTCTGAGCCCCATCTGAAGCCTGAGAACTTCTGTCTAGGTGTGACCTTGCTTCAGGCAGCCTGTCCTGTAAAGTTCCAGAGCCAGGTATACTCAATTCTGCAACGTGGTAGCTGCATGACTGTCTAAGTCCCTTAACAGCAGCGGCCCTCAGTGATCTCATCTGTTAAATGGGGTGATGATGATAATGGTCAGCATTTATGGAGGGGCCTGCACGGTGCTAAGTGCTTTACACATGTCAGCTAACCGAATCGTCACTGCCGCCAGTGAGACAGGTATGTTGAATCAGAGGCCCGGAGAGAGCTCCATGCGGTTGGCCAAACTGGTGAAGGGCTTGGATCCATGCCTGGTGAACTTGAACTCTCAGCACAAGGGTGAAATCCTGTGGGCATTTGTTTCCCTCCAAGAGTGACACAGCCCCAGAGTCCCTAGACACTGCCTAGGACTGAGCCAGGCCCATCCTCATTAGAGTCCCAGCCTTGAGGTTGCCTGCCTGGAGTGACGTCTGCAGATATGCGGGTCTCTCTCTGAGCCTGGTCAGGGAGCCCGCCCCTTGGAGCCTGTCCTGATGTTACCCACAGCCGGACTGAGTCACCTGGTTCCACCACCCTGGCTGTGAGCCCGGCCAGCTGCTTCTGCCTATCACATTTATGCCAGTTAATTACAGCCATTACTGTCATTATGAAAAAGTTATGTGATCTCAGGCAGGTTTGGGAGGCCCCAAGGTGCCTGGGGGAGCTTCCATCCATTGATGTTTGAGAGAGGTTCTCCCATACCTGCCTCTTCTGTTTTCCACTGGACTAGAACCCTTTGAGGTTAAAGAAGGTGTCCCCCATTAAGCTGGAACTCTGGACAAAAATTCTAAAAGAATCTTTTAAAAGGCATGACTGAGCTGGCAAGAAGGTAGATGAAGCTCTCAAAAGAAAAAAAAGAAAAGAAAAAAAAGAATATGTACACGAATCAAGAGGGGTGCTCCCTCGACTGGCAGCTGGCTTAGAAGATTCCCGTAAACTAGAGTTTTGCTGTTTTTTAAGTTATGGTCAACTTTACGTAGAATAAAATATACGCTTTTTCGTATAAAGTTCTTTGAGTGTTGACAAATGCAGAGTTGTGTGTCCACCATCACTATCAAGACAGAGATGTTAGCTGGGGGCAGTGGCTCACGCCTGTAATGCCAGCACTTTGGGAGCCTGAGGCAGGTGAATCACCTGAGGTCGGGAGTTCAAGACCATCCTGACCAACATGGAAAGACCCTGTCTCAAAAAAAAAAAAAAAAACCAGACATTTCATCTCTCGTCAATGTCTCTGAGTCCCTTGGAAGTCAACCCCTGTTCTCATCGCTGGCTCCTGGCAAACACTGATGTGTCTCCTCTTCCTGTACTTTCGCCTTTTCCAGTATGGCACACAAGAAAAACTCATCCAGCAACACGTTGTCTTTGAGTCTTTCACTTAGCGTCACGCAATTGAGATCCATCCGTGTTGTGTTTATAAGTGTGTGAGTGTTGCACAGCTGTGCCACAGCCTGTTGATCCACTGACTGAAGAATATCTGAGCTGTCTTCAGCTTTTGGTTTTTATATATTTTTATTTATTTATTTATTTACTTCGACAGTCTCTATCTCCCAGGCTAGAGTGCAATGGCATGATCTCGGCTCACTGCAACCTCCACCTCCCAGGTTGAAGCGATTCTCGTGCCTCAGCCTCCTGAGTAGCTGGTATTACAGGTGTGTGCCACCACACGCAGCTAATTTTTGTATTTTTAGTAGAGACAGGGTTTCACCATTGTTGGCCAAGCTGGTCTCCAACTCCTATCCTCAAGTGATCTGCCAATCTCAGCCTCTCAAAGTGCTAGGATTACAGGCATGAGTCACCGGGCCCAGCCTCATTTCTTGATTTTTGAGATGGGTCTTGCTGTGCTGCCCAGGCTGGAGTGCAGTGGTGGAATCATGGCACTGCAGCCTCAAACTCCTGAGCTCAAGCGATTCTCCTGACTCAGCCTCCTGAGTAGCTGGGATTACAGGCGTGTGCCACCAGGCCCTGCTAATTATTCTTTTATTTTTTTGTAGAGAGAGGGTCTCACAATGCTGCCAAAGTTGGCCTCAAACTCCTGGGCTCAAGCAATCCTCCCATCTCGGCCTCCCAAAGTGCTGGGATTACAGGTGTCAGCCACTGCACTCGGCCTGCTTTTGGTTATTATGAGTAAAGCTGTTACCAACATTCACGTGTAGGTTATGGTGTAAATGTAGTGTTTTCACTTCACTTGGGTAAATAGCTGGGAGTGAGATTGCAGGATTGTATTGTAAGGGTATGTTTGACTTTATAAGAAACTGCCAAACTTTTCCAAAGGAGTTGTGCCACTTGGTACCCCCGTCCCACTACAATGTAGAGCTTTGCTTTTTAACAGATGCAAGGGAGATAAAAGATGTGGCCCGGGACCTGACCAAGTAGAAAGTGGGATCTGAGACCCCACATGAAGTCAGAGCTTCTGCAGGCGACATCCTTAACGAAAGGACGAACTTGAAAAAGATCTGTCTTCTAAAAGGATATGGCAAGAAAATGGGGTTGGATATGGTTGGTCTTGGCTTTCACTCAGAATCAAGAGAGAAATAAACTCTCCTCTGAGCGGGCCCTCAGGTGAGATCAGGGCCCAAATTCCCACTAATTGCTTGGTTCAGAAACCCCAGGCTGAGAACTTGGCTTCAAGGAGTCTTTGGTGAATAAGTACTCCCAGGTCTCCAGCAAAAACAAACTAAAATCCTTTCTGGAGAAATACAGATCAAACCAGACCTTATAAAGTTCCTACAGTTAGAGTGCTAATGATCATAAGCTCACAATAAAACATTGAAAATGCAGAGAAACCACAAACAGAGGAATCAGACCTGCAAACACTTCAGGTATCAGAATGAGAGTATTCAGATTGGGTAATAAGGGTCCTACATAATTTAAATAAAAGTGTAGTGCTGGGCACAGCAGCTGATGCTTCTAAGCCCAGGACTTTGAGAAGGTCACTTTAGGCCAGGAGTTCAAAACTAACCCTGGGCAACATAGTGGGATCCTTGTCTCTATATGAAATTTTTCAAAAATTAGCTGGCTGTGGTGGAGTGTGTCTATAGTCTCAGCTACTTGGGAGGCTGAGGTGGGAGGATTGCTTGAGTCCAGGAGTTTGAAGCTGCAGTGAGCTGTGATCATGCCATTGCACTCCAGCCTGGGTGACAGAGCGAGACTCTGTCTCTAAAAAAGAACCAAAAACAAACAAAAAAAAGCATAAAAGCATAAGCACAGAACAAGAGACTATTAAAAAGAACCAGACTTAGTTTCTTATAAAAATTAAATGTACATTTACCATGTCAGCCAGCAATACCTAAGTATTTGCCAAAGAGAAATAAAAACATGTCCATGAAAAGATTTGCATATGAAAGTTCATACAAGTTTGTAATACCCCAGCACTGGAAATGGCATGGAATGTCCATCCACAGCGAGCAGATAAACATATTGTGACTGATCATGGAATACTACTGAGCCATAACAAGGAATGAACTACAGATACTTTCTTTCCTTTTTTTTTTTAAGTACTCTTGGAAGAGGACCAAGTGGGTGACTTGTGAGATCAAGTGCCAGATACTTTCAACAACATGGATTAATCTAAAAAACATTTTGCAGAGAGAAAGAAGCAAGATGCCAAAGAATACCCAGTCTGTGATTTCATTTATAATTATTTGTGGGACAGGTAGAAAATCTAGTCGATAGCCTCAGAATGCACGTTAGCGGTTGCTTGTTGTCAAGGGTTGAGAACGTGATGGACTGCTAATGGAAAAGGCACCTTTTGGGGCCAGTGAAAATGTTCTAGCTCTTGATTGGGGGCGGTGATTACATGAGTTTATACATTTGTCAAAACTCATCAGACCATACACTTAAATGGATGTTTTTACTTTATGTAAATTATATACAACACATAAATTATACTTCAGTAAAGTTAATTTTATTCATTTATTTATTTGAGATGGAGTCTTGCTCTGTTCCCCAGGTGGGAGTGCAGTGGCACAATCTCAACTCACTGCAACCTCCACTCCTGGGATCAAGGGATGCTCCTGCCTCAGCCTCCCAAGCAGCTGGGATTACAGGCGCCTGCCACCACCCCCAGCCAATTTCTGTATTTTCAGTAGAGGCGGGGTTTCACCATGTTGGCCAGACTGGTCTTGAACTCCTGACCTCAAGAGATCCACCAACCTCAGCCTCTCAAAGTGCTGGGATTACAGGTGTGAGCCAATGCGCCTGGCCCTAAAGTTAATTTTAAAATTAAAAAGGCATTTACCAGGATGGGAGGCCTAGCTGGGGTCACTTTTTAGGCCTTTTTCGTTCACATGCTGGTCATGCCCTTTATCTATTTATGTATCATTTTAATTTCTTTTAGAAACAGGGTCTTGCTTTGTCACCCAGGCTGTAGTGCAGGAGCACGATCTCGGCTCACTGTAGCCTGGAATTCCTGGCCTCAAGTGATCCTCTTACCTCAACTTCTTGAGTAGCTGGGACCACAAGTGTGTGCCACCACATCCAGCTTGTTAAGAAAAATATTTTTTGAGAGAGAGGTTTTGGCAGGGCGGGGGGTCTCACTATGTTGCTCAGGCTGGTCTTGAACTCTTGACTTCAAACAATTCTCCTGCCCCCACACCTAGTGATCATGCCCCTTCTTGAGACCCTTTCTCTTCCGGGACCCCCCACTCTCTCTTGGGCTTCCTCCTACCTCCCCGGCTCCTTTGTTCTCCCCAAACTCTAAATGTTGGAGGCCCCAGGGCTCAGTTCCTTGGGCTCCATCTCTCTCCTACCTACACTCACTGCTAGGAGAGCTCTGGCTTTGAAATTATCTGCCCACTCCCACAATCCTGTGTCCAGCCAGACCTCTGCCTCTGCACTCAGGTGAATTATCCAGTCCTCTCCCTGGTATTGCCCCTTGGAGGTCTAATAGGCACCTGGGCCTCACACCTGCAAAACCATCCTCCTGATGTCCAGCCCTGCAAACACGCCCCTCCCTGAGACCTCCCCATGCTTCTGGGTGCTTGTGCCAAGACTGTGGAGTCATCCACTCCTCTCTTCCTCTCACACCCCACAGCTCATCCATCAGTGAACCCTGTTGGATCTGCCTCCAAAAAATCATCTCTGTCTGACTGTTCCCTGCTCCAGTGCTTCCTCCCTGGTCCAAGCCACCATTGCTTCTCACCGGGGTTACAATTGCTTCTCGGACTGGTCTTTCTGCTTTCTGCCTTTGCCTCCCTATAATCTGTGGTCAGCAAAGCAGCCAGAGGGATTCTGCCAAGTCAGGCCTCTCCTCTGCTCAAACTCTCCTGGCAACTCCTCATCTCACTCCGAGGAAGTGGACCCTTCCTTGGCCTATAAGGTCAACATGATTCTGCCTTTCGCCTCTCTGACTTCATCCCCTAGTACCCTGGTATGGTTTGACTGTGTCCTCACCCAAATCTCGTCTTGAATTGTAGCTCCCATAATTCCCACATGTTGTGGGAGGGGCCCAGTGGGAGATAATTGAATCATGGGGGCGGTTCCCCCAAACTGTTCTCATGGTAGTGACTAAGTCTCACACTATCTGATGGTTTTATAAGAGATTTCCCCTTTTGCTTGGCTCTCATTCTCCCTTGTCTGTCACCATGTAAGACGTGCCTTTTGCCTTCCACCATGATTGTGAGGCCTCCCCAGCCATGTGGAACTGTGGGTCCATTAAGTTTCTTTTTCTTTATAAATTACCCAGTCTTGGGTATGTCTTTATGGCAGCGTGAAAACAGACCAATACATACCCTGTCTCTTCCCCTCCCTGCCCTTGGGCCACACTAGCCTCCCCGTGGTTGGTTCTCTGAACGAGTCACCGTGGCCCTGCACTTGCTCCTTCCTCTTCTGGGTCTCAGATTTTCCAGATGTCTCCATGGCTGTGTCTTGCATCCTTCAGGTCACTCACAGTTTGCTTTACTTGAGAGGCTTCCTGACCTCGATAGAAATCAGTGGCCTTGCCCTGCTCTGTGTCCTAATGATCTCCGACATGAATCTTGAGCACCTGGCCGAGGTAGTATTCATCAGTTTTCACTTGTTATAGGTTGAATTGTGTCTCATCTAAAATTCATGTGCTGAAATCCTAATCCCTGATACCTCAGAATGTGACCATATCTGGAGACAGGGTCTTTACAGAGGTAATCCCATTAAAATGAGGTTAAGGTGAGCACTAATCCAACGTGACTGGTGTCCTAATACAAAAGGGGAAATTTGGAGAGAGACATGCACACAGGGAGAGCACTATGTGAACATGAAGACAGTCATCTATAAACGAAGGAGAGAAGCATGAAATAGCTCTGGTACGATTAGGCTTTTTGTCCCTACTCAAATCTCATCTTGAATTGTAATCCCATAATCCCCATAATCTCCACACGTCAAGGGAGAGACCAGGTGAAGGTAATAGAATCATGGGGGCAGTTTCTCCCATGCTGTTCTCATACTATTGAGTGAGTTCTCATGAGTCCGATGGTTTCATAAGGGGCTCTTCCCCATTCATTTCTTCCTGCCGCCTTGTAAAGAAGGGGCCTTGCTTCCCCTTAGGCTTCTGCCATAATTGTAAGTTTCCCGAGGCCTCCCCAGCCATGGTGATCTGTGAGTCAATTAAACCTCTTTTCTTTACAAAATTACCCAGTCTTGGGCAGTTCTTTATTGCAGTATGAAAACGGACTAATACAAGCTCCTTCTCTCACAGACCTCAGAAGGAACCAACCCTACCAATACCTTGATTTTGAACTTTCAGCCTTCAAAATGGTGAGAAATTTGGGAACAAATTTCTGTTGTTTAAGTGACTCAGTTGTGTTCTGGTTATGGCAGTCCTAGGACATTACCACAGCACAGTAAAGTTACTCCCCCACCCACCTGTCCGTATTCTCCTCAGTAGATCTACATACATTATTTTTCTCCATGGACAACATATGTTCTAGTCATATGTTTGTTTGCTTAGCCATTTGTTTATTGTCTGTTTTCTCCAACCAGACTCTAACGCAGAGGGCATGTATTTTTGATTCTTTGATTCACTGCCACATTTTAGCACCTAAAACAGAACCTGGCACACAATAGGCACTTAAATATTTGGATGAACAAAATTAATGAGCCAGCAATGACAGTAATTGGAAATGGAATGGAATAAATCATCTAGTTGAAAAACATATATCGTGAAAATGGATGAAAAAGCAAAACTTTGTACTAGAGTAAAATATAAAATCAGACTGGGAGTGGTGGCTCATGCCTGTAATCCCAGCACTTTGGGAGACTGAGGTGGGCAGATCACTTGAGGTCAGGAGCTTGAGACCAGCCTGGCCAACATGGTGAAACCCTGTCTCTACTAAAAAAATACAGAAATTAGCCAGGCGTGGTGGCATGTGCCTATAATTCCAGCTACTCGGGAGGCTGAGGCAGGAGAATCACCTGAACCTGGGAGGTGGAGGTTGCAATAAGCCAAGAACATGAACATACAGATTTAAGGGCTGAGTGGACTCCAAATAAGAAAAGCCCAAATAAATCTATTCCAAGACAAATTATAGTCAAACTTTTGAAAAATGGAGCCAAATAAAGGCTTGAAAGTAGTAAGAGAGAAATAACATCTTACTTATGGAGAAAACAATTTGATTGACCAAAGATTTATCATCATAAACCATGGAAGACAGATGGATGTGGCACAACATTTTTCAAATAACGAAAGAAAAGAACTGTTAACCTAGAATTCTACACTCAGCAAAAATATATTTCAGGAATGCAGACACACTCAGATGCGAGAAAATTAAGAGATTTTGTCACTGCAAAACTACCCTATCATTGCCTTTAAGCAGAAAGGAAATGATAAAAGAAGAAAATTTGAAATATTAGGAATGGAAGAAGACAATAGAAAGAGCAAAATTATGATAAATACAATAAACTTTCTTCTCCTAAGTTGTCTAAATTATGTTTGATGGTTGAAGCAAAAATTGTAACACTGATGTGATTTTGACTGTATGGAGATCAAATATTTAAGACAATTATAAATGGGGAGGAAAAAACAACATAAAGAGAAACAAGTTTTCCAGACTTCACTCAAACTGTTAAGATGATGATACCAGTAGATTGTGATCAGTTATGTATACATAATGTAATGTCTAGAGCAACTGCTAAAAAAATTTACAAAGAGATACTAAAAAACACTATAGATGAATCAAAAAATCATAAAAAAAATAGTTCAAGTAATCCACAAGAAGGTAGGACAAAGAAAACAGTGAAACAAAGTAAAATGGCAGGTCGAAGCCCTAACATAGCAATGATTACATTAAATGTAAATGGTCTATATAAACCAATTAGAAGATGGAAATTGGTAGAGTGGATAAATTTGACCACTCTAACTATATGCTGTCTACAAGAAACTCACTTCAAATATAATGATATAAGTAAGTTTAGCAGAAAAGAATGGAAAAAGATATACCATGTCAACATTAATTGAAAAACAGCAGGAGTGGCTATATTAATATCAGATAACATAGACTTCAGAGCAAAGAAATTACCAAGGATAGAGAGAGCCATTACATATGATAAGAGTCAATTCACCAAGAAGATATAGAAATCTTAAATGTGTATGCACCAAACAATGGAGCTACTAAATACATGAAGCAAAAACTGACAAAACTGAAAAGAGAAATAAACACATCCACAATTATAGTTGAAGGCTTTTACACTCTCTCAACAATTGATAGAACAATTAGACAGAAATCAGCAAAGTTATAGAACTCAACAAACCCTATCAACCAACAGTATCTACTCAACATTTTGTATCAGCTCACCCAATGAAAGTAGAACACACATTCTTTTTCAAGAACTTGTGGGACATAAACCAAAATAGACCACATCCTTAGTCATATAACAAATCTCAAAAAAAATTTAAAAGACTTCATATTGAGGAGTGTGCTCTCTGACCACAATGGAATTAAAATAAAAATCAGTGACAGGAAAATTTCCAAATTCTTAGAAACTAAATAACACACTTCTACATAATACGTAGGTCAAAGAAGAAGATTCAAGGAAAAGAAAAATACAACATATTCAAATTTATGGAACACAGCAAGTGCTGAGAAGGAAATGGAAATCACTACATGCTTACATTAGAAAAAAAAGAAAAAGCTTCAATTGATACTCTCACCTTAAGTAATTAGAAAAAGAAGAGCAAAAGAAACCAAAATCAGCCAGAAGGAAGAAAATAATAAAGATAAGAGTGGAAACCTAAGAAAATAAAAATCAAAAAGCAATAGGGAAAATCAATGAAAGAAAATCCAGTTCTTTGAAAAGATAAATACAATTGACAAATGCCTAGCAAGATCAGCAAAGAAAAAGAGAATACACAAATTAACCAATGTCAGAAATAAAATGAGAATATCAATACAGACCCTGGAGACCTCAAAACAATAATAATGGAATACTAAAAATAACTTGACAAGCATCAATTTGACAACTTAGATAAAATAGACTACTTTCTCAAAAAGTACAAACAGCTGAAACTCACCCAATATGAAATATGTAATTTGAATAGTCATATAGCTATTAAAGAAATTAAACTAGTAATTTTATTTTTTTCATGTTTTCCTCTATTTTATTTTATTTTATTTTTTAATTTCCATAGGTTTTTGGGGAACAGATGGTGTTTGGTTACATAAATAAGTTCTTTAGTGGTGATCAGTGAGATTTTGGTGCACCCATCACCTTAGCAGTATACACTGTACCCAATTTGTAGTCTTTTATCCTCATCCTCCTCCTGCCCTTTCCCTCAAGTCCCCAAAGCCCATTGTATCATTCTTATGCATCTTCATAACTTAGCTCCCACTTATGAATGAGAATCTATGATGTTCAGTTTCTCTTCCTGAGTTACTTCACTTAGAATGACGGTCTCCAATTCTATCCAGGTTGCTGTGAATGTCATTTTTCATTGCTTTTCATGGCTGAATAGTATCCCATGGTGTGTGTGTGTATATATATATACACACACACATACACAGAAATTGTGATATATAGATACATACATATATATACACACACATATATATACATATATACATACTACACACACATATATATGTATCTATATATCACAATTTCTAAATTCATTCATTGATTGATGGACATTCAGGCTGCGTCCACAGTTTTGCAGCTGTGAATTGTGCTGCTAAAAACATGAGTAACACGAGTGTACAAATATCTTTTCCTCAGGGATTTAAATCTAAGACCTGAAACCATAAAAATTGTAGAAGATAACATCAGAGAAACCTTTCTAGGCATTGGCATAGGCAAAGGCTTCATTACCAAGAACCCAAAAGCAAATGCAACAAAAACAGTGATAAACACGTGGGATTTAATTAAACTAAAAAGCTTTTGCATAGTGAAAGAAACAACAGAGTAACCAGATAATCCACAGAGTGGGAGAAAGTCTTCACAATCCAACAAATCCAACAAATGACTAATATCCAGAATCTACAAGGAAGTCAAACAAATTAGCAAGAAAAAAACCAAACAATCCCATCAAAAAATGGGCTCAAGACATGAATAGACAATTCTCAAAAGAAGATATAAAAATGGCCAACAAATATATGAAAAAATGCTCAACATCACTAATGATCAGGGAAATGCAAATCAAAACCACAGTGTGATACCTACAAGAATGGCCGTAATCAAAAAATAAAGAAAAAAAAGATGTTGGTAGGGATGTGGTGAAAAGGGAACACTTTCACACTGCTGGTGGGAATGTAAACTAGTACAACCACTATGGAAAACAGTGTGGAGATTCTTTAAAGAACTGAAAGTGGAACTATCATTGGATCCAGCAATCCCACTACTGGGTATCTACCCAGATCAATTAGTAATTTTAAAACTCCTGAAAAGAAATCTCCTGACCCAGATTGTTTCACTGGAAAGTCCTACCAAATGTTTAAAGGATTTACACCAATTCTACACAATCTTTCCAGAAAACAGAAGAAGAGAGATCATTTCTCAATTTATTTTATCAAACTATTATTATCCTGATATCAAAAGATATGGAGCTAAAATTGACTGAACTACAAGAACTGGACAAATTTACTAATAAGGTGGGAGATTTTAGCATGTCTCAATCGATAAAGTAGACAAAAAATGAGTAGTCAATAGGAGATCTGATGAACACAAATAACAAGCTCCATCCAATCAATGGATAGGTGACCCTGCATGGGCAATTATACATTTTTCTCAAGCACATGAAACATATATGAAAACTGACTTATGTGGTTATTGGCAAAAGCAAGTCTCAAGAAAATTGAAATAAAGTGCATCATCCAGACTACATCCTCTGATCTAATGCAACTGACTTACAACTCAGCAAGGATAGTAAGAAAACCCTATTCATTTGGAAATTTTAAAAACCAGTCATTTAAATATTACTCATTGATCAAAGGAGACATTACAATGGCACTTCTGAACTGAGCAGTAGAAAGGTCACATATGAAAACTCATGAACTCAACTAAAATGGTTCTTGAAAAGAAATGCATAGTCTTGAATGTTTACGGTAGGGAGGAAGAAAGGCAGAAGGTTAATGAACTAAGCCCCAGACTGAAGAATTTAGAAAATAATGAAATTAACCCCCTAAAAGGAAAGATAAATGTAAAAGTGGGAATTGGTGAAAAAAATAGGACTAAAAAAAAAAAATCCCCAAAGTTGGTTCTTGGAAAAGATTAATTAAATGGATGAACCTTTGGCAAGGTTCTTTGGGAAAAAAGGTCTTAAAAAAAGAGCTTAACAATATATATTCCTGTATCTTTATACCACAGGAAACAGAAGGAAGGCACCCTAGTTTCTGGAGGAGACTGGTACCATCTCAGACCTATTGGCCCTTGGGGGACCCCAAGAGAGGGGACACTCATCTCCTGCAATCTTTGGGGGAGCCACGCTTGTACCTGCAAACACAGAGCCCAGACTTCTAGAAAAATGCCTGCATCCTCCCCGAAGGAGCCCCCAGGGTAGCAGCCCCTTCCTGTCACATTCCCCTCCTCCCCAGAGGTAGAAGAGCTGTCAATCTATCACAGCGCTGCAGCTGCACCCGTGTTTCCCAAAGTGGCTGCACCATTTTACATTCCAACCAGCAGCGTATGAGGGTTCCAACGTCTTCAACTACTTGTCATCACTTGTCATGGTCTGTCTTTTTGATTATAGCCATTCTAGTGAGTGTGAGGTGGTTTCTCACTGCAGGTTTGATTTTCATTTCCCTCCTGACTAAAGATGTGGAGTATCTTTCACAGGCTTATTGGCCATTTGTATATCTTCTTTGGAGAAATATCTATCCAAATTATTTGTCCACTTTGTAAATTAGGCTATCTTTTCATTGTTGAGTGATAAGAGTTCTTTACATATTCTGGACCCTAGAGCCTTATCACATTCACAGTTTGCAAATATCTTTTCCCCCTCTGGGGCTTGTCTTTTTGTTTTCTTGATATTGTCCTTTGAAGCATCAAAGTTTTAA
This sequence comes from Cheracebus regulus, assembly GCA_963574635.1. Lineage (NCBI taxonomy): Eukaryota > Metazoa > Chordata > Mammalia > Primates > Pitheciidae > Cheracebus > Cheracebus regulus. The sequence goes on from CAUYQU010054376.1 coordinate 14,771, forward strand.
ATTTTGATGAAGCCCAATTTATGCATTTTTCCTTTAGTTGCTAAAATTAAATTTATGAGACTGAGGCGCTGCCTATTGCACTGAGGAGGCAACTTAAAATTAGATTTAAATTAAAAGAATGTATATGCCCCAAATGTGAAAACTTATATAAAAATGACAAGTTTGTAGGAAAATCTAACTTATTCACACAACCAGTGCGATCTTCTGATACATTTTTAACAATTGGCTTTCCAGACCCCCCCAACCCAATGCCAAACAACTAAAAGCCCCTTTTGTGTAGTGTTAGTCAGTTTCCATGGTGGAAATATTCCCACCATGGCCAGCGTGACATCCCTGAGTGTGGTGCTGAGAAGAGATGTGCCCGACCTGCTCTCCAGCGCCAGCCTCCCGTGGGCCACTGAGCTGTAGCACAAGACATGGAGAACCCAAATTGTTCTATAACCATGAAGTAAGTGGGACCAGGGGTCGAGCCCTCAGTCCTGCACCCATAAACTTCAGGGCTTGCCACGATTTCTGCAAGAGGCACCACCAAGCCACCCTCCACCCTGGTAGAGTTTCTGATGTGGCAACCAGTGAAGGATGCCATCAGCAAAGTCCCACCAGAGAGGCCCAGCCCAGGAGGTTGTACCTGCTCCTGTCCAGCTCTCTTCCCCTCCTCTGCCCTCCTGCTGAGCAAAGGCTCTGCCCGAACCTTTGGATCTAACCAGGCGCTTGCAGATCCACGTATCCCAGGATGTCAGTGACCAGCTCCTGGCAATGAAGGTTCAGAAAGGGCTGACAACATGCCCAAGGTCACACAGCAGGTCATGGCAGAGTTCAGCTGGAGCCCAAGCCTCACAACTCCCATCCTAGTCTTGGAACTGTGACACCTGAGTCTGGCCCATGAATCCTCTTTGGCTTAGCCCTTGGGCCCCGTGCAGGCCTGAGTGGGCCTGGGGATCTCTATGGGCTTGAATGTGTGCCAAGGCCAGGTGTGCCTATGCCTGTCCCATCGCTTCTCCCCAGGGAGTTCAGGGAGCCCCACAGCTGGGGCTACAGCTGGGGGCATGGCCGGCTCTGAACCATGGTCAGGGGCTGAGGTGACAGGATGCTCTGGGCGCTTCCTGGAGGAGGCAGGCATCGCCTGGGGCCCTTCTGGAGGTTGCCCGGACAGTGGGGAAATCAAGCGTGGGCTTTGGAAGCAGACTGACCAGGCTGGCATCCCAGCTCCCCACGTAGGTGCTGGGTGACCTCAGGCAGTGTCTCAACATCTGGAATCCCCTTTTTGAACTCATAAAGATGCCTAGTCTCACAACCCTTGAGACTTGAATGAGGTAATGTTATGTTCAAGGGTTCTGCCCTGGGTTGGCACAAAGGTGGTGCCCCGCAAACAGCAAGTTCCACTCCTTCCCCAGTGGGGGCAGCTTGGCTGTCTCAGCAGAGCCCTCTCCCCTGCCTGGGGGATCCTGGCGGCTAGTGGGTATGGGGACAGGGAGGAGGGTGGTACAAACCTCTACAGAGTGCATACATTTTAAGCGTAGAGCTCTGGGTTGGATGCCATGGCCAGGCCCTGGGTTAGCCTCCTCGGGGGATGCCATGGGGTGGATACAGAGCCAGGGGGACAGCCTTACACAGGGCAGTCCCCCCTAGGCTGGAAGTGGTGGCTCACACCTGTAATCTCAGCACTTTGGAAAGCCGAGGTGGGCAGATCACTTGACGTCAGGAGTTTGAGACCAGCCTGGCCAACACGGCAAAAACCCTTTCTACAAAAAATACAAAAATTAGCCGGACGTGGTGGTAGGCACCTGTAATTCCAGCTACTTGGGAGGCCGAGGCATGAGAATTGCTTGAACCTGGGAGGTGGAATTTGCAGTGAGCTGGGATCACGCCACCGCACTCCAGCCTGGGAGGCCTTGGGATCTGGTTGCTGACTAGAGTCAGAGACTCCATCTCAAAAAACAAAACAAAACAAAAACAAAGGGCAGCCCCCCAGAAACCCGAATACAGCAGGCCTTTCCGACACCCTGACTGGTCCCCACAGGACAGCTGGAGGGAAGGGCTGTTCCACACGGCTCCAGTGCTGCAGAGAGCCCTGTAGAGGGCCCTGGCTGGGAGCCAGTGTCGGTGACTTTGAGCAGGTCACCACTCTTCTCTGCTCCTCACCATTCCCTTCTGTGAAAGGCAGGGGTTGGACCCACTCATCCCTGTGGTCCCTTCTGGTTTTGACCGTTGGGGATTCCCAGCCCTCTCGCAGCCTTGCCTTTCAGAGAAGCCGTGGGCTGGCCAGGGCCGCACCTTGGCAAGTGTTTCCCGGGGCTCACACAGAAGCTGTGCCGCAGGCTCCCTAGTGCAGACCATAAGCCAGGCTCATAAATGTCTGGCGGGGCAGCCAGGCTCCTTCACATAAAAGTCATTATCCAAACGGGACTGGGAAAGGCCAGCTCCAGACAGGCCATCTCGGGGGCACTGGGGCAGAGGGTGCCGACTGCCTGAGTCTTCCCGGGCCGGTGTGTGGGGAACCCGTGTCCTCTGCCATCTACCTCTTCTCGGTGCCTCCCTCCCTCCCTCTTACCCTCTGAAGATAAACCTAGGCTCCTGTGTGGCCTTGGTCTTGTCACCTCTCCTTCCGGGCCTCAGTTTCCCTATCTGTCAAACAGGGAGGCCCATCCCTGGCTGGTCTCACTCCTAGACCAAGACGAGGCCTAAGGGAGGCAGTGTGTGAGAGTGCCTTGCCAGGACTGAGCAGTGTGCTGGTGAAAAGTGGCTCTCGGCCCCTGGGTGACCCTCCCCAAACCCCCGCCCGGACCTCTCATCTCAGTTCTGGCCTCCGACCCTGGCCCAGAACCACAGGCCCAGAGGGAGCCCTGCACACACGGGCAGAGGAGGCCTTGGAACTTGGCTGCTGACCGCATCTGCTGGTGTGCTGCCTACCCCATCAGACAAGGAATCACACCAGCGGCTGCCTGAGGGCCAGAGCTGCATCTCATCCCGCAGACCAAGACCCCGAGGACAGAATCAGCTTCGTCTCCACCCTCGGAAAGAAGTGGGTCTTGAGGGTAGGGGTGGGTCCCTGCCACCAGCAGGAAGAGTGTCCTGAGGGCTCTTCCATCAAAAGACTCCAGGGCAGGGCTGTGTCTCCCCCATTAGGTTAGAAGGTTCTCAGAGGAAGGAGGGGCATTGCCTGCCCCTTAACTCTTACACGACGGGAGCTGTGTTTTCCCATCACACTAGATGATCTGTGCGTTCCAGGGCTATGCTTCCCCATGAGAGTGGAAGCTTCCAAGGGCAGGGGCTGCTCCGCCCTGATCAGAGAGGAGGCTCCTGAGGGACAGGCATTTTGTCTCCATGCTCAGTCCGGGGTCCCACTGAGCATGACCTGAGCCTCCTCTTCAGGCGGTGGGCCCCCCTGTCTTCCTTCAGAGCCGGCACCTGGGAGGCCCGTGCCGTAGGTGGCTGCTGTGGGCAGCGGGCAGGTGGGACCGCACTGGGTGTCTGGGAGAAATGAGGATGCGCGTGGACTGAGGGGAAGTGGGGGACTGAGGGGCAGGAAGCATGTATTAAGGAAAAAGGTGGCTCAGGACGGGGTGCCCACCCTGCCAGGCCATGCTGGCACCTCGCGCTCACAGGGCAGAGGGCTAGGGGCAGGTTGGGCGATTCAGGGCTAGGTTGGAGCTGGTTTTCTCTCAGACTCAGCCCAACCCTGGCTGGTCTCACTAAGGGTTACTTGGAGGGACCCTTAGGGGGACATGGAGGCTGCGGGCACTGGGATGTTGTTGGGGAGAAGGGAGGGAGGGGCCTCAGGAGATGTAAGCCTCCCCTGGTGTCACTGAGTCAGAGCTGCACAGGCCTCTGAGCATCAGCTGCCCAAGCCCCTCCTTGGAGAGGGGGCAGAAGATTGCACAGCCTGTCCCCAGGGTCTTAGGACAGGGGGATAGGGATCCTGACTCCTGGCTATGTACCACTTCCAAGCTGGTGACCCAGCTTGTGTTGTTAGAGAGGCCCCTCCCACATGCGTGGGGAAGAGCGAAACCCCACTTCCACCTGATTGTTAGCACAGAGTCCAGGTAACCCGGGGGGCAGGGCGAGGGCTGTCTGGGAGCCTTTTCTTCCAGCTTCATCCCTCCTGCTTCCCTTGTATTATTCTCCTCTGGCTTTGCTAATCCATCCCTCTTAAAGTCTCATGTAAAGGGTCACTTTACATTTACATTTACAAGGTTGCAGCCGCACAGGCTGGCTGTGAGCAGAGAGTCTCCTTAGAGGTTCCTGCTTAATATCTGTGCACGTGTGAATTGAGTTCCCACTGCACAGTACAGGGCTGCTGGAATGGTTGGTCAGGTTGTTCACTGCACAAAGAGGAGTTGGGGCTGACTCCCCACCTGAGTGCCTCTTGCCAAGCTTTGTGCCTCATGTGGGGCTGCATCTATCCCAAAAAAAGAGGCGTGCTTTTTTTCTACTTTGCACAAATGTGCCTTATGGGCCAGCAGGGGCCCCGCCATGACACGGCCATATTTGTCTTAACATTTTCAAATACTTTTTCTCTCTTAAATTGTTGGGTAAACTGACGCTGCTGTGGGGCGCTGGGCCCTGTTTCTTAGGGACTTTGTGGCTCTAGATCACAGCTTGAGGAGCTCAAAGTGACCCCAGATCACAACTTCCTGGATGGTAAATTCAGACTATGGGTTGGCTTTATCTGTAAATTAAAATTTGGGCTTTTAAATATCTTGTAGCAAGCCTGGCACGGTGGCTCACGCCTGTAATCCCAGCACTTTGGAAGGCTGAGGCAGGTAGATAGCTTGAGCTCACGAGTTCAAGACCAGCCTGGGCAACATAGAGAAATCCTGTCTCTACTAAAAATATAAAAATTGCCTTTTTCACGAGTTTGCCGCCAGAACACAAGTGTCATGAAAACTCCCCCTAAAAGCCAAAATGGAAAAGGAAAAGACTCATATCAACATTGTCTTCACTGGACATGTGGATTCGGGCAGGTCCACCACTACCGGCCATCTGATCTACAAATGCAGTGTCGTCGACAAAAGAACCATTGAAAAATTGGAGAAGGAGGCCGCTGGGGTGAGAAAGGGCTCCTTCAAGTCGGCCTGGGTCTTGGATAAACTGAAAGCTGAGAGTGAATGTGGTATCACCACTGATAACTCTTTGTATAAATTTGAGACCAGCAAGAACTACATGACTATCCTTGATGCCTCAGGACACAGAGACTTCATCAAAGACGTGATTATAGGGACATCCCTGGCTGACCACGCTGTCCTGATTGTTGCTGCTGGTATTGGTGGATTTGAAGTTGATATCTCCAAGAATGGACAGGCCTGTGAGCAAGCCCTTCCGGCTTACACACTGGGTGTGAAACAGTTAATTATTGGTGGTAACAGAATGAGTTCCACTGAGCCACCCTACAGCCAGAAGAGATATGAGGAAATCATTAAGGAAGTCAGCACTTACATTAAGAAAACTGGCTCCAACCCCGACACAGTAGCATTTGTGCCAATTTCCGGTTGGAATGGTGACAGCAAGCTGGGGCCAAATGCTAACATGCCTTGGTTCAAGGGTTGGAAAGTCACCTGTAAGGATGGCAATGCCAGCGGAGCCCGCTGGACTGCATCCTGCCACTGACTCATCCAACTGACAAGCCCTTGCACCCGCCCCTCCAGGATGCCTACAAAATTGGTGATATCGGTACTGTTCCTGACAGCGGAGTTGAGACTGGTGTTCTCAGAGCCGGTGTGGTGGTCACCTTGGCTCCAATGTTACAACTAAAATAAAATCTGTCAACATGCACCATGAAGCTTTAAGGGAAGTTCTTCCTGGGGACAATGTGGGCTTCAATGTCAAGAATGTGTCTCTTGAGGACGTTCATCACGGCTGCGTGGTTGGTAAAAAGCTGGAAGATGGCCCTAAATTCATGAAGTCTGGTGATGTTGCCATTACTGATATGGTTCCTGGCAAACCCATGTTTGTTGAGAGCGTCTCGGACCATCCAGGTCTGGGCCGCTTTCCTGTTCATGATATGGGACAGACAGTTGCGGTGGGTGTCATCAAAGCAGTGAACAAGAAGGCTGCTGGAGCTGGCAATGTCACCAAGTCTGCCCAGAAAGCTCAGAAGGCTAAATGAATGTTCTCCCTAATACCTGCCACCCCGGTCTTAATCAGTGGTGGAAGAATGTCTCAGAACTGTTGGTTTCAATTGGCCATTAAAGTTTAGTCATAAGACACGTTAATGATAATGATGCACTGTAAAACCCTCGGAAGGAAAGGAGAATGTTTTGGGACCAGTTTGGTTTTCTTTTTTTGCATGTGGCAGTTTTAAGTTGCTAGTTTTTAAAATCAGAAATTTTTAATGGAATCGACTTGACCAAAAATTTGTCACAGAATTTTGAGACCCATTAGAAAAGTTTGCTGGGAAAAAAAAATTCAAAAATTAGCCAGGTTTGGTGGTGCACGCCTGTAGTCCCAGCCGCTTGGGAGGCTGAGGTTGGGAGGATGGCTTGAGTCTAGGTTGCAGTGAGCCGAGATTGTGCCAGTGCACTCCAGCCAGGGCAGTAGAGCCAGACCTTGTCTCATAAATAAAATCATAATAAAAAAATAAAATAAAATAAAATAAAAGTCTTGTAGTGAATGCTGTTTCTGGAAGGTTTTTGACTCTAATCCCCACCAGCTACACATGTGGCTACCTGACAATGCCTTTTCTGGTTTCTATCCTGATTTGGGTGTGTTTTCACTATATGAAAAAAAAAATGTTTAATTGCTTATTGAAGTTCCTATACATTCAGTAAAGTATATAAATTTTAAGCATATAGTTTAATGTATGTTTACATATAACTACTCAGTGTAATCACCACTCAAGTTACAAGATACAGATGAAGATACAGAACATTTCCAACACCCCAGAAGGCCTCTTCATGTCTGCTCTAAATGTACTTTTCTGACCTTCATTACCATAGATTAGTTTTGCCTGTTCTTGAACTTCATATAAATGGAATCTCACAGTATTTAGTCTTTTGTGTCTGGATTCTCTTGCATATCAATATGTCTGTGAGGTTTATTCCTGTCATTGCATGGAATTGTAGTATGTTCTTTTTCATTGCTGTATAATATTTCATTTAATGAAGGTGCTACCATTTATGTATCCCTCTCTCTATTGATGGACATTTGGGTTATTTCCAATTTGTGGTTATTGAAAGTGAAGTTGCTATGAATGTCCTTGTACATATCTTTTGGTGGGAAATGGTCTCATTCTTCTAAGGTGTCTAGGAGTGGAATTGCTGGGTCATATGTATATTAGTCTGTTTTCACACTGCTATAAATAACTACTTGAGACTGGGTAATTTATAAAGGAATAGGTTTAATTGACTCACAGTTCTGCATGGCTGCGGAGGCTGCAGTCATGGTGGAAGGGGAAGTGAGCACCTTCTTCACAAGTCAGCAGGAGAGAGAGAGAGCACAGGGGAAACTGCCAGTTTTAAACCATCAGATCTCATAAGAACTCCCTCACTATCCCCAGAACAGCATGGGGGAAACCACCCCATGATCCAATCACCTCCCCCTAGGTTCTGCCCTTGACACACGGGGATTACGATTGGATATGAGACTTGGGTGGGGATACAGAGCCAAACCGTATCACAGGGAAAGTATGTGTTGTGCTCCAACTCTAACAGATACCACCAAACAGCTTTCCAATGTGATCCTACCAGTTTCCATTCTCTTGGGCAGTGTCTGAGAGTTCTATTTGTTCCATATCCTCACCAACACTTGGTATTGTGAGGCTTTTTAACTTTGGCCAACCTGGTGGGAGTGTGGTGGAGTCTCCTTTTGGTTTTCATTTGCATTTCCCTGGTAACTAAAGAAGTCGAGCATCTTTTCCTGTTTATTGGCCTCTTGGTATCTTTACTGTTTTTAAGTGAAGGGTCTGTTCAGTTTTTTTTCTGGGTGTGGTGGGGAGGGCAGCAAGGATAGTATCTCACTTTATAACCTAGGCTGAAGTGCAGTTTTGCAATGTCGGCTCATTGCAACCTCTGCCTGCCAGGTTCGAGCGATTCTCTTGTCTTAGCCTCTGGAGTAGCTGGGATTACAAGTGTGCCACCACGCCTGGCTAATTTTTGTATTTTTAGTAGAGATGGGGTTTCGCCATGTTGGCCAGGTTGGTCTCGAGTTCCTCACCTCAGGTGATCTGCCCACCTTGGCCTCCCAAAATGCTGGGATTACAGGCATGAGCAGTGCACTATATCTGGCGATTTGTTTCTGCTCTTTAAAAAAATCAGGAGGTCTGCTTTTTTCACATTTATTTGTAGGTGCTCCTTATAAATTCTGGATGGGAGCTCTTTGTCAGGTATATGGATTGTGAATTACCTCCTCTATTAGCAAATTTAGCTCACTTCTTCATCGACCCATTCCAAGGGCATCCATAACGAATGGGCTGGGCCCAGTGCTGGGTGCTGGGTTACCAAAATGCATATGAGGTAGCCCTCGTTCTTGAAGAGAGTTGGACCCTGGTGGAGGAGACAGGCATTTAGAATGAGTAAGAAATTAAGGTGGCTGTTAAGGGGTCAGCTCCCTTCGCCAAAGTAACTTTTGATTTACTTACAAAAGTTTTCTTAAGATTTCTTCAGGACCCAGGTCAGGTGAAAAGCAAGGTTTCTCTGTGTTTATTTTCTGGGCTGGGTTTTTAATTCCTTGCAGTGAGTGCTGCTGTTAGAAGTTTCTCCTGATTTTTTTGCTCATCAGCTGATCGCTCCCTTGGTTTCCACTCTGTTTTGGGGAATGTTAGCCTGGACCCACCTGGATGTGGTCAAATTCTTGGCCCTGGAATCCAGTTCCTGGTGCTCAGGGTGGGTATGTCAGACCCAGCCAGAAGGGCGGAGGCTTTGGTGGGGAGTGGGGGTGGGGCCAGGCTGGTGAATGCTCTGGAAAACTGGGTCCAGTTTAGAAGTCTTCACCTCTCCTGGGAAAACTTGCCATGTCAGGCAGAGCCAGGCTTCCCCTCCCACCCCTCAGGCTGCTAGCCCTGAGGGACTCAGGAGGCTGTGAGTGGGATGGGGGCAGAGGCCAACACATTGGAGTGAAGGGGCTACAATGAGGTCACAGGGGGTGAGTGTGCATGAAAGCCGGGCCCAGGGCATGGGAGAAGCCCACGGCCAATCAGTGCATGAATGGTGGGGACACCTTGGCAGGCTCGGGGGGCATTGTGTCCTGGAGTCTGGGAACAGGCACAGAAGGGCAGTGCACAGGGCACCAGTCAGGGCATGAGCCCTGCATTCTAGCCTGGGCCCTGTTCCCAGTTTCCCAAGTACCACCCAGCTTCCTTCTCCATTCTCTGCACTGGTGGCCCACGGTCATTAAGGGACCAACAGCTCTGACATCTCTGTAGCTTATCTAGGAAGGAGGCACTGAACACCTGGGAACAGGTAGGGGTGGGCCTCGGGGAGCCCAGAGCGACCACAGGGAAGCAAGGCATGTACTGGGCACAGGGCCTGACACCCAGTCCCCTTCTCATACCGCTGTTCCACTGTCACCTCCCAGGAAGGCTCCCAGCCCTGACTGAACCCAGAGCCCATGTTACTGGGGGACCTCTCTAGTTCACCATCTCAGATACTAAAATAGATGCCCCTGTATCAACGAAGATGGACCCCAAGGTTAAGAAAAAAAAGCTACCTACAGGCAGAAGGTTCAAGGCCTGGTTGGCATGACAACTCCCTAAATTCCTACCATGGTGGAAATAACCACACCTGGCTGGGCACAGTGGCTCACGCCTGGAATCCCAGCACCTCGGGAGACCAAGGCAGGTGGATCACTTGAGGTCAGGAGTTTGAGACCAGCTCATCTTTACCAAAAACACAAAAATTAGCTGGGTGATGGTGGTGCACGCCTGTAATCCCAGCTACGCGGGAGGCTGAGGCAGAAGAATCGCTTGAACCTGGGAGGTGGAGTCTGCAGTGCGCCAAGATTGCTCCACCGCACTCCAGCCTGGGCAACAGAGTGAGTGAGACTCCATCTCAAAAATAACCACACCCTTGCTAAACTCCCAATAATAGGAGGTGTCATGCAAGCCGTCACATTGCTCCTGCCTTGGATTTACAACCCAGACCACTATAGCTGTGACTGGATGGAGGAACTGCCTTACAAGCATTCTCTTTTTCTTTTTTGAGGCCGGGTCTCACTCTGTTCCCCAGGCTGCCATGCAGTGGCATGAACATGGCTCACTGCACCCTCAACCTTCCAGGCTCATGGGATCCTTCCACCTTAGCCTCCCGAGTAGCTGGGATTACAGGCGTGCACCACCATGCCTGGCTAATTTTTTAATTTTTTGTAGAGACGGGGTTTCGCCATGTTGCTCAGGCTGGTCTCGAACTCTTGAGCTCAGGCAATCCACCTTGCCTTGGCCTCCCAAAGTGCTGGGATTACAGGCATGAGCCACTGCGCCTAGCCTCAAACACTCTCTTCTGATACGTAACTGCAGACCTTAACCATTTCAGCAGCTTATAGAGGCTGCAAACAGACTGTCTTTTTGTCCTACCCCTTTTGCTATAAAGGGCCCAATTCCACCTCATTTTAGTACTAGAACCCTAGCCCAATGTGAACAAGGGATGTGGGTTACACTGTTGTGCCTGTGTGCATATGCTCCCCTCCCTTTATAAATATGGGTAGTCTTTCCCCCAAACCTGCTGAATATGTCTGACTCTATTGCGTGATCCGGGCTCTGTGAGGCACAAAACCCAACCTGCCCTTCTGTGCCCCTGGAAAGAGCGCCTCCGCAGCATGCCAGAGACTGCTTCTTCCTGGTTTGCAAACTCATAGCACCAGCAAAGCTCCTTTCTGCCATTTCGCCGTCCCAGTGGGCTTTTGGGCAACACACTTGTCTGGGAAGAGCTGTCTTGTAATCTCTGCATCCGCCTCAGACTCTGCCAGCGCCAGACTGGGAGCTCTGTGAAGACACGGGCTGTGTCCCACCCCCGCAGCAGCATGCTGGGTTGGGGATACGTGAGGATGTGTGATGCAGCCCTCAGCAGGCTCAGGCAGACTCTCTGCAGCCTCGTCCCCAGTAGGCTCCTTCCCTGGGTCAGGAGGCTGGGGCCAGAGGCCAGGCAGATCACAGCATCCGTGCCTCCCTGACTCCCAGGAACCGTGAGTGCTGTCTCCTGAAGGTTCTGGAAGCCTGGGATCAGCCTACAAGGCACCAGGGCCACCTTGGAGGCTGGAAATGAGGACCCCAGGCCCCAGAGGTCATTCAGGCAAGGTGAGGGTCAGGAGAGGTGAGCCTAAGGACCCTCAGAGGCCATAACGCTACCCTCTCCACCCAAATGATGCAGGCAGGAAAACAGTGGCCCAGACTGGACCACCATGGCCCAGGAGGATCTCTGACTTGTCCCACAGCCAGGAAGTGTCCCTCTCTTCCCAGCCCACTGTATCCCAGGACACAGGGCGTATGTGTGGAGGGGAAGGGGCTGCAGGGCGAGGTGGCCCACACTTTGGTTCAGGGCAGGATGGGACCGGGACACACAGGAAGACAGTCTGGAGATCCCGGGGAATGGCAGGAGCATGAGCTCACGCTCAGGCAGCTGTCCTGGGTGACCTGTGGGACTCTCTTCCTCTCCCAGCCACGCTTTGCTCCCTGTCCCTTCCTTGTGGGTTGCAAGAGGGCACGGTAAGCGAAGGTGTGTCCCAGGAGTTGCCACTCAGTGTGAGTCAGTGTGCTGGTCCTCCCTCCCTTTCTCCAGGGGGCCGAGGACTTTGTGGGGAGCCTGAGGACATGCTTGGCTGATGTCACTGTGGGGGGTGTACAAATGGCCACCCTGCTGCCTGTTGGTTCTATGTGAGAGTCTAGGCTGGAGGGTCCTCCAGGCTGAAGAGGGTGGGGAGACGGAGATACCACCAGCAGGGGCCTGGTTCCTGGAAGAGAGGGCAAGTTTGGGCAGTCTCAGAGGTGCCCTTCCCAGAAAAGAGAGCAGGAGGCAGGAGGTGGGCATGGAGAATGCGGAGGGGTGGGCGTTGACAGCTTCTAGAGTGTTGGCCACTGCCCATCTGAGAAGACTTGCAGCCTCATTACCAAAGACTTAATGGTTTCGCTTTGTTTTCTTAGGAGCCAGGCAAGGTGCCAGGGGAGCCGGTTTCCAGCCCCAGGCTCTGTAGCTAGCTGCCGTGTGACCTGGAGCCAGGCACTGCCCCTCTCTGGGCCTCTGTCTCTTATCCATGACCTTCCTGCCTGCACCCTAACATTCAGTGTCATTGGCTGAGTCATCCGATGGCTCCCAGCCTCAGTTTCTTCACCTGCACGTTAGGGATAAGTACAGCCATCCACCTGGGGGGTGTCAAGGGGGTGTGGCCCCAGCACCCAGCCCATGCACAAGTTCAGTGATCACTATCTGTCTCCCCAAGCCCTGCCTGAGTGCCAGGAGCAGCAGGCTTGGGACGGGGAGCCCCCAGGGAAGCGGAAAGTGGGCGCACATGGGCTCTGGGCTCGGCGCTCCTAGCTCTGTCCCGCTTGCCTGGAGCTGCCTTCTGTTCTCCCTCGCAGTGTCGTTTCTTTTTGTTCTGTCCCTCTCTCTGTCCTTCAGTTTGTCCCTCTCCAGCTCAGTCTCTGGCTGTCTCAGTCTCTCTGCACCTGACTGTCTCTTCTTTTCCTGGGCTCTCTCTCCCTTTTGTCCCTGTTTTGGGCTTTCTCTGTCTCTGTCTCTCTTTTTTTTTTTTTGAGACGGGGTCTCTCTCTATCATCCAGGCTGGAGTGCAATGGTATCGTCTCAGCTCTCAGCTCACTACAACCTCTGCCTCCCGGGTTGAAGCGATTCTCCTGCCTCAGCCTCCCAAGTAGGTGGGACGACAGGCGCATGCCAGCACACCCAGCTAATTTTTGTATTTTTAGTAAAGACGGGGTTTCACTATGTTGGCCAGGATGGTTTTGATCTCTTGACCTTGTGATCTGCCTGCCTCAACCTCCCAAAGTGCTGGGATTACAGGCGTGAGCCACCGTGCCTGGCCATCTCTCTATTGTTCATTCGGCTTCTTTCCACCTCCGTTCATTTCTCCATATGTCTCTGGCCCCTGCGCTCCCTTTCTCCTCCCTTGCTGTCCTCTCTGGAGGCCCCTCTGGCTTCACTGAGCCACAAGCCCAGGCTGGGGTAGGAAGGAGCAGGAGCTGTGTTGTCAGAGGACGCTGAGTGCCCCAGTCAGGGTGACGGGGGCCGGCCAGCCTAAGGGCTCTGCTGAGGGGCCGCTGAATCTGCTTCCCAGGGGACATGGGGGATGGGTGGCTGAGGACTCTCATACCACTGCAAATCTAGATGGTTTTCACTTACATCAGCTTCCTGATCCCCCTGAGCCAAAGGCGTAGAGTGTCCCTGTCCCTGTCCTTCTGGAATGTGCAGTCTTACTTACCAGAGTAACAAGGGGAACAGAGTTGAAACAGGTGGTTTCCCAGTGCAGAAGCCTGTGGGGGCTGCTTAAAGAACAGCGCATTCCCTGGGAGTCAGAGACATCTGGGAGGGCTTCCTGGAGGAGGCAGATCATGAAGGATCAGGATGGGGACTGACATGTACTGAGTGCCTGCTGGTACTTTATAAACATCAGTAGATTGGGAGATAAACACAGCCACCTCCCTGGGAGGTGTCAAGGGGCATGTGTTGTAAAGGCCCAGAGTGGTGAAGCGTTCACCATGGTCACCAAGCTGGTGAGTGGTAGCCTCAGGTGGGGCCTGCTGCTGTCCCCATGCTCTATCCACTACTCGTGTGGCTTGCCTTACTTGTGTGACCATTGTTTCTTTCCCTCCACCCCCGGTGCCACTTCCTTTCTCCCTGGTTGTAGGGGAAAGAACATGGGCTGTGTGGCCTTGGGCCAATTGCTTGCCCTCTCTGGGCCTTCTTATTGGTGACCAATCAGACAGGTTCTGAGAGCATCTATGCAACCTCAGGCTCCTGCACCAGGGCTACCGGGACTTCTGGAGGGGGAAAGATGAGCAGGTAGGCTTCGACACCTGCCTGCTTCGTCCTGAGTGTCTACTATTTAATCTGTTTTAAATGCAAACCTCCAGGACTTCCGAGTTACGTCTAAGCCTTCTCCTTTCCTGACTTTCTGGGAGTGTGTGTATCCCTATTCCCTCACCCCAGCCATCAGGGCCCTTCTGAGAGGGGTCTCTTCCTAGCTCTGGGCTAGGCCCCCAACCCTGGCCCTTTCCAAGGCCGACAGGAACTGGAAGTTTTGCACTCATGCCCTGGGAGGCTCAGGCTGTAAGGGCTGCTGGAGTGATGAAGTTGGACGGCTGGTGCCCAGAGGACCTTCATGGTGTGGGGACAGGTGGAAACTGGGTGTCTGTTGAACTCTCTTGCGACCAGGCTTCTGTCCAGGAGGGCTGCTGGGGGCCAGGGGGTCAGACACCAGACAGTCACACCTTTGGCAGGGCTGAAGTCGGGACCATGTGACACAACGGGGGGTCGGTGCCTGCAGCCTACAGGCACCAACAACCCATGAGGGGACACAGGTGGCTGCTGGCTTCATCCTCCTTGGAGCCAGTGGGATGGAGGAACTAAAATACAAGCTCTGGAGCCCCATGGACTGGGGTTGCCTCTCTGCTCCCATCTTGATTAGCAAGACACCTTGGCTGCATTCCTTAAACGGACAGACTTTCCCCTCTACAAAGCAGAGGCAATAGCAGGGCTCCCCTCCCGGCTCTGTTGCAAGGATTAAGGGTGATGTCTGCAAAGCACTTAGTCAGACCCTGCATACCGTAAGTGCTCAGTAAATGCTGGCTCCCATTATTAGCATCCCTTCCCTCCACGACCTCAGCACATTCCTTTATCATGGTGAAATAATCAACTCCCAGCTAACAACTCCCCATCAACTGTGTTCAAGTATAAGGCAGGCTGCGTCCGGCTCCTCTTCATTTATTCATTGCCTGGCCCATGCTAGGGGCCCAAGAAATGTCTGCTGAATAAATGTCTGCAGAGCCCTTCTGTCCTGTGAAGGTTCTTGTGAGACAGTGTCTTGCCAGTAACCTGGCTTGTGAGATCCACAGCAGATGGGCCAGATCTAGATGGTGAGTCTCCACGGGGCAGAGCTGCCTTGTGAAAGAAAAGAGCTTTTCAAGAAACCATGATAGGCGGCCCCCAAGAATCCAAGTCTCTAACTCTCGGGCCAGTTTTCTGTCTTTTACCTCGGTTTGCCTCTCCCTGGCTGTGTGGTTTAAGGCAAGTCACTCTCTCCCTCTGTCTCCACATGTTCAAGGAAGCAGACGGGTCCAGGTTTCATCAAAGGGGCTGCTGAGATGTAAGCCCTGCACTGGGGGATGCCCCACAGAGGTGCTGCCCCTACCCCCTTTCTGGGTCTGAGTGTCCCCCAGCTCTGAGTGAATCAGTAGAAGGTGCTGGACCTGGGCTGATTCTCACAGTGGGAACCTCAGCTCTAGCCCCAGGTTGGCTGACTTTGGAGGACTTTGGGTGGCTGCTCTGGCAGCTGCAAGGAAGACCCAGTGCCAGGGAGGGCAACTCCACATTCCCTGGCACCATTCAGGGAAAAGGTTTGGTGAAAACAAAGAATTCTCATGGAGAAGAGTCTGAAGGACCCAAAACACATACTCCTGTAGACGCCTCATCCCAAAGTAAACCCATGGGTCAAGCCAGACCCAAATATAAGGGTGCTGTGAACCACATGGTTAAATATTCCACACTTTCTCCATCCACGAAACCCTGCCCAGGTTGGGAAGGGATGGATTTCCCTCAGTTCTCAGGGCCTAGAAGAGCAGGGCTTTTTTTCGTCAATGGTTTAGTTTTACTTTGTGAGGACCATGATTCATAAAACTGGTTATATTTTCTTTTTTCTCCTGGGCCACTAGGGAACTCACAGTGAAATCTAACAACCAGAGAGGATGTCCAGACCTGTCTTTTTCTTTCTTTCCTAATTCTTTGACTTAATTTCCTCACTTAAAAAAATAAAACCTTATCCAGGGCATATTTTATGAGCAGTCTTAATTTTTTTTATTAGGGTGTAGGATGTAAATCCATAAAAGAAATACAGTGCTGAGTCTTCCAGTGGAGTGGGTGCTGGAGGGAAAAAGGTGGAGTTAGGGGAGTGAAGGGGAGAGCAGGAAGGTTGGTGATGGGCAGAGATTCACGGAGACCCCCAGGTCAGGGAGCAATCCCCCAGTGGGGGCAGCAGGAATGCTCAGAGGAATTTTGATCAGGACAGCGGTCGGGCACTGAGTGAAGAGAGGTCCCTCAGGGCTCTAGTCTCAGGGTCCTTGAATGCCGGGCAAAGCTTCTATGTCTTGAGCATCAACTATATGCCAGGCACCTTTTACATATTTTGTTTCTTACTTGTAAATTATTTCAGACTTTAGGCTGGGAGGGGTGGCTCATGCCTGTAACCCCAGCACTTTAGGAGGCCGAGGCAGGCGGATCATGTGAGTTCAGGAGTTCGAGACCAGCCTGACTAACATGATGAAACCCCATCTCTACTAAAAATAGAAAAATTACCTGGGTGTGGTGGTGCACACCTGTAATCCCAGCTGTACGGGAGGCTGAGGCAAGAGAATTGCTTGAACCTGAGAGGCAGAGGTTGCAGTGAGCTGAGATCGTGCCATTGCACTCCAGCTCCAGGCTGGGCAGCAAAGTAAGACTCCGTTTCAAAAGAAAGCAATAGTAAAATAAATGAATAAATAAATAAATAAATAAATAATTCCAGATTTGACCAAGTAGGAGACTGAGCCTCGGAGAAGTTAAATCACTTGCCCAGAGCCCTGACATCCAAGAAGCAGCTGCACCCAGATTGGAACCCTAGAGGGTAGGGCCCCTTAGTCCTCTTTATCTTGGTCATCCTCCTTTACCTTGAGGGGATCCAGAGAAGGCTTTTCAGCTGGGGAATGATGCAATTGGATACATGTGTCAGGGAAAACACGACTGCCTGCAGCAAGGAATGCAGTGAGCCTGGGGCCAGGGAGATGAGGACCTGCTGAGGTCTCAGCTGAGAGAGGGTGCCTGGAACCAGGATGGTGACGGTAGAGGTGAGGCTGGGGGCAAAGAGGAAGGGAAGGGCCAAGAAGAGGTGTTTGGGAGGGAGAGCTGACGGTCAGCAGGGGTGAGGGAGTGGGAGGCAGAGATTGCTTGGGTTGGCTTGGCGGCTAGGGTGGAGGCAACGCCACTTGCTGAGATGGGAAAAGCCAGCTGCAGGCAGGGAAGGGGCTAATGTGCTTGGAGGCTGCTGAGTCGGCCACCTGTGGGGATGACTCGCCTGGTCACAGCCCCCCGAGGGCAGAGGACACACGCCTGCTCAGCTGGGGCTGTGCCATGTCCCGTCCTGCCTCACGATGCTATCATTAACACTGCTGATGCGGCCACCCGGAGCCCTGGATGTCCTCAGACCCGAGGAGGGAGTTGGTAATTGCTACAGGTCTGCAGTGTCCAGCAGAGCCTGGGCCTGGATTTTGGGTGCTGAGGGGACAGTGTGGATTGAGTTGGGTGACTCGTGGTCCTCCCTGCTTCCTGCCATTAGAGCCTCTGGCCCATCCTCTGGCCCTGTGGGAATCGGTGGGTAACCTATTTTCTCACAATGGCCAAGTCAGACCCACCAAGGCTTCTCCCCACTCACCAGGAGGTCTGGGATCCTGCCCTGGGTGCCAGGACACAGGAAGAGGTTGGCGAGATCCCAGAGGGGTGGGTCCACACAGGGAGCTGAGCAGACTCGGCAGGTGTCGAGGACTCTGACTTCTGGAGCAGCCCCTGTGTGTAAAAAGTGCCTAATAGATGTTTGTTGAATGAATGAAGACTTTGGATCCAGATTTGGCTTCTTGTGACTTTACTGTGTTACCTTGGGTGAGTCACTGCTTCTCTCTGTGCTGTGGTTTACCCAGCTGGAAAATGAAGGAGCTGGATTGATAGTCTCTGAGGCCCTTCCAGCTTGAAGTTGGAAGGTCCTGGCGAGTAAATGGAACTATCCCTGTGGTGCCTGCGGGGGTGCTGGGAGGGAAGAATGGCCTCAGACAGGGGGTTCTAAGAACTGGGCTCTGCTGATCCTCCCTACCTTCCTCCATGGGGTCCTAGGTGAGCTCAGGCACAGCAGGCAGTGTGTGTTTGTGTGTGTGTGTTAGAGGGAGAGGTTCCTCAGACTGGAAGGGCCCACAGCTGATGTCAACAAGAGTAGCCCCAGAACCTACCCTGATTGGTCCCAAGGCCTGAGGCAAGCAATTTCCAGGGTGCCAAGGCTCCCTGGGGCCCACATTGCTCACTGAGCAAAGAGTGGTCCCTCAGGGCTCTAGTCTCGGGGGCCTTGAGTGCCAGGCAAAGCTTCTATGTCTTGAGCATCAACTATATGCCAGGCACCTTTTACATATATTTTTAATGATTTCTCCAGCCAGACTTATTCCCTCCACCACCCTCCTTACCCACCAACACACCAATAACCAATGCTGGGGACTCCAACTTGTGGCCCAAGAGCTGGGTCTGGCCTACCGATGGGTTTTGTTTGACCTCAGTATTCTGTTTCTGAGAAACAGACTGAATGCATGAGCCCAGCAGGCTCTGTCCCCGCCGCCGCAGGTGCCACCCCTCCCTGTTATCTCCAGCTGGCAGCTTCACACACTTATATTATCTGCCTGCCCCCTGAAGGTGTCTGAATTTGGAAACTCTGATCTAGCTCAACACCCCATTTTGTAAATAGGGAGGTGGTGGAGAGCGGGGGTGGGTGTTGTGGCGGGGCTGACCCTAGTGTTTCGGAATGAAAAAGGTCCACTTGCTTGTTCTCCTGGTCCAATAAAGAGATGCAGACAGACTGAGAGAGAATGAAGTTTATTTCTGCAACCGGTTACAGGGAGAAGGTCGGAGTCACTCACCAGACCAACTGAAAATTACAAGTTTTTCTCCAGTGCTTATGTACATTCTAAGCTCTATGCTTACGTGTGGGAGTGTACCCCTTACCAGCAGATCTGTTTCATTCCCTCTTTATCTATCTTTAGGGTCTAGGGTCTGGGAAGCTTTGTTTGTTTGTTTGTTTTTTATACAGAGCCTCATTCTGTTGCCCAGGCTGGAGTGCCATGCTGTGATCTCAGCTGACTGCTACCTCTGTCCCTGGCTTCCAGTGATTCTCATGCTTCCGCCTCCTGAGTCGCTGGGTCTACAGGCGCACACCACCACCTCGGGCTAGTTTATTGTTTTAGTAGAGATGGGATTTGGCCGCGTTGCCCAGGCTGCTCTGGAACTCCTGGCTTCAAATGATCCATCCACCTCGGCCTCCCAAAGTGCTGGGATTACAGCCATGAGTCACTGCGCCCGGCAGAAAGTTTCTTAATCTTAAGTGGGCCCTGGTACTAGGTGTATATGTAAGAATGCTTTTATTATTCATCAGACTTTAGGGTCTGAGAAAACCCAGGCAGGGTCTTAACGGGTTTGTTTTCGCATTCGGGCCCTCATCCTTGGGCACCATTTCCCCCAGTTCTCTAATGTTTAACGTATGCATTCATCAGAAGGAGAGGAGGGTGTTAGTGGCTGCTCTGGCTGCTGCTGGAAACCAGGCTTGCCTCACTAGGTTCAGGGAATCTTAGTCCATAGACACCTGCTTTCCTGGGTTCTGCATCCATGGGGTAAACTTAGCCCTTGCCTTGGTGCCTTTAGGGATAAGGTAACTTGCAGATCAATAACATCTGCAATAGGAAAGATTATTTCAAAAAGATCATCAAAATCAAAAGTAACCAAATAAATGTTTATGCCGTTATCACCAAGTTCTCATTTTCCGATCTCTGCTCCAATATCGTTTCTTCAGATTGGCCTTCTCTGATCACTCCACTTAAAGCAGCATCCCACCCCTCCTCTCCTCTGCGTTATCTGTCCGAATCACGTCCTGACGTCAGTTTCTATCCCAACAGCTTCCTACCTGCCTGTCCTCCTGGATGTCCCATGAGGGCTGGGGCTTGGTCTGTCTTATTCACTGTGGTATTTCCAGGACCAAGGATAACGTCTGGCACATTTTAGGCACTCAAAAAGATTGTTGAAGAAGAGGGAAAAATGAGAGCCTGGCCATCGTAGCCCCAGCAGCAGACACCGTCCCTGTAGCGATTTCCTTGGGTTGTTCCAGGGACTTCCTGGGGTCATCTTACAGTCCTGGAAGCTGGCAGGCCTCTACCCTGCACGGGACCCCATTTCAGGTTAAGTGGGGCCGGCCTCCCAGCTTTATGTCCTCCTCCAGAGGGGAAGGAGGCAGTGAAGTCACAAAGGTCTCCCACCCCTGCTCCTCCCCATTCTGACCGATCAAGACTGAAAATCCCAAGTTCAAAGAGGCCACAGCATGGGTGTGCAGGATGTGCTGTTTGTGGGTTGTAGGCAGGGCAGGGGCCCAGGCAGGTCATGGTGTCTTAAAAGAATGTTGTTTGAGCTGGAAGAATGAAAAAGGGAGGCGGTGAAGGAGTAGCAGAGGGTGGGCAGAGAAGCCGAAAGGAGGAAATGCGTCTTATTTTTCCTCGAAGAGAGAATAATGAGGTGGCTTCATATTTTTTCAACAGTAAAAATGTTGTTTGCTCATGAAAATGATTCAAACAATACATAAAAGCATGAGGAAGAAATGAGCTGATATTCTGCCCCCCAGGGATCTAGTCAACCATCAGCCCCCCAGTGTCAGATGCCCTGGGCTCAAGTCCTGATGGGACCAACTTCCAACTGTGGACACGGGAGGGTCCCCAACTTGTCTGTGCCTCAGTTTCTTTCACCGTCAACTAGAGATGCCCCGATCTTCCTCTCCTCCTCTCTGCCCACCCTCTGCGATTCCCTCTTTGCCCCCCTTTCTCTTTCCTCCATCTCAAAGAACATTCTTTTTTTTTTTTTTTGAGGTGGAGTCTTGCTCTTTTGCCCAGGCAGGAGTGCAATGGTGTGATCTTGGTTCCTGGGTCTAAGCAATTCTCCTGCCTCAGCCTCTGGAGCAGCTGGGATTACAGGCATGCACCACCATGCTCAGCTAATTTTTGTATTCTTAGTAGAGACAGAGTTTCACCATGTTGGCCAGGCTGGTCTTGAACTCTTGACCTCATGATCTGCCTGCCTCGGCCTCCGTAAGTGCTGGGATTACAGGCATGAGCCACCACATCTGGCCCAAAGAACATTCTTTGAAGACACCATGACCTGCCTGGGCCCTTGCCCTGCCAACAACTGGCCAAGGAACACCCTGCACGTCCATGTGGTCTGTTTGAACTTGGGATTCCAGGCTTGACAGATACCTGCCACCCAGTATTATTGTGAGGATTAGATAATTGAATCCATAGAAACGTCTTTACACAGTGCCTGGCACATGGTGAGTGTCATATATGTGTTCGCACCGTCATTATTGTCATCATCCCCATCATCACCACCATCATCGTCTTCAGCTCTTTATACACCATCCTGCCTTTCTTCCTTCCTCCCTTTTTCCTATCAGTTCACCTATCTGTCTGTCCATCCATCCACCCACACGTCCATCCACCCATCCATCTACCCATCCATCCATCCATCCATCCATCCATTTAATCTTCTCTAATGGGAACACACCCATGTGCTCTGCAGGAAGCTGCTTTTCCACTCCGCATTCCATTCCTTGTGAAATGGACACGCTTATGTCAATAAATACTGTTAAACAAAATGACTGAGGTCCTGGTAAATTGGGGTTCGGATGATGGAAACCCATCTCTGAACACCTGTTTTCCTGGGTTCTGTATCCATGGGGTAAAATTAGACTTTGTCTTGGTGACTCTAGGTGTAATGAACTTTGCAGATCAATAATATTTGCAATAAGGAAGATTATTTCAAAATGATCTTCAAAATCAAAAGTAACCAAATAAATGTTTATGCCATTTTAGCATTTCCTGTCTCCCTAATCAGGCTGGGGGTTCCTGGAGGCAGGGACCGTGTGTCCCCCCCATTTTCCATCAGACTGGCAGCTCCCCAGGCAAGGCTCTTTCTTCTCTCTCTCTCTCTCTCTCATTCGCTTTCTTGCTGTCTTGCTCCCTCGCTCTTTGCTGCCCTCCCACCCCAGCCCTGTGGACATGGGAGTTCTGGTTTGTGTGCCCTTTTTTCCACTCCGTATGAGAGCTCCCTGGAAGGAGAGGACCACATGGCTGAGGAGGGGTGTCCTGTGATTCCAGAGGGAATGCCTCTTCTCATCACCCTGATGCCCGATATGAGGGGAACACATCACCTGCAATTCGCCACCTCTGCTCCAAGATCTAACAGACATCTCATGCTGAACGAGTCTAACACAGAATGGCCAAGCCCCCTGCCCAGCTCGCCCTCCTGCAGCCCTTCCCATCTCTCTGACAACAGCTCCATCCTTCTAGTTGCTCAGGCCCCAAACACTCCGGTCATCCTTGACCACTCTCTCTCTCACCCACACCCAACTCATCAGCAAACCTCATCCGCTCTACCTTCAAGGTACATTCAGGATCCAACCCCTTCCCACCCCCTTCCCTGCTACCCTGGGACCAAGCCACGCCATCACTCACTTGGATGTTGGAAAGAACCTCAGTGCGCCATCTAATGTCATATGCACTTTACTCATTTAATTTCGCCTACAGTCTCCCCCAGAATATATCATCAGAGCAGGAATGTCATCAGAACAGGAATTGTGACCTCTTTTGTTCATAGTTGTATCCACATCACCTAAATGAGTGCCTAGCACATAAAAGATGATTAACAAACACTTGTCAAATTAATGAATGAAGTTCTACAAAGAGCCTCAGAACAGGCTGAAGCTTGCTGTGCTGAAAGGAGGATATTTCAGAAATGAATCCATATTCCCAGCTTATTGCTCTGAGCTCTTTTTCAAGTTCCCTCCCCTCTGGTTCCCCAAGAATGCTTGCCTGGGGTGGCTTCTGCTGTCTGTGGAGTCTGGGCACCAGGGCCTACCTTTACCTGTTGGGGGGTGGTATTGTGTGGTGAGCCATGTGAACCTGCGGGCACGTTACAACTCCACCACTCACTAGCAGTGAGACCTGTGGTCATGATTCTCTTACCTGCAAAATGAGGGTACAAGTCATCACTGTTAGCATTTTAGTGAGTACCAGGTACTAGGATCTGTGCTAATCTTACTCATAACACACGTCTTTCCCACATCAAGACAAGGGACAGGTACTACTGTTACAGCTGCCAACTTACACATGAGGCAGCTGAGTCACAGAGAGGTTAAAAGATTTGATAAGGATTCCAGGTGGTGAGAGGCAGAGCCCACACCGTCAGGTCTCAGAAATGCTGACGTCATTGCCATAGGGGTTCCGGCACCAGGAGTCTTTGGAGGGGAGGGCAGGGGCTGCTGGGGAGCTCTGAAGGTCTCCTATTGGCAGCTGAGTCCTGCTCCACCTGGGGCCTCAGCTGAAGCTCCCCTTCCCCATCTCCCACACCGCCTCGGGCACCTCCTCCCCTGACCTCCTGGATTGGCAGGCCAAGTGAGGAGGGTGTGGAGCCAGGAGGTGGCGACCATGCTCAGGCAGGCTAATCAGGTCACAGGGTGAAATTAAAAGAGAGGAGGAGGCACCAACCCATCAGAACTCATACTTCTTCCTGGCGAGGAGGTGTCCAAGACAGGAGCTGGGGAGCCAGAGCTGATCTAGGAGGCTGGGAGCTGGGGGACAGGATGGCCCCAAAGAGAGCCGTGCGGCTGTCCCTGAAGACACCTACCCATGCCGTGTGTGTGGTGGGAGTCGTGACACTTGTAGACGTTCACAGGTAAGAGCTGGGAGGCACTCACCTGGCTGCAGAGAGCTGGGTTAGAATGCAGGGCACTGGGGTGGGTGCCTGGTGGACAAGTCAGGCACGTTGGAGAGGATGCGGGCAGGACACAGCAGAGAAGGTGGCGCTGGCTGTGGAGCCTGCGGGGAGGAGCTAGGGGTCGGATCAGATCCTCCTTGGGGCTCCAGCTGGGCTCAGGACATTGGCCTCAAGCCCCTGGATAAGAGTCTGGCCTTAGGATTCTAACTGTGAGCCCTGGTGTCAGGCTTTGGGGTCTGGACCCTACGTTCTGACACCCAGGTGGAACTTGTGTGGAGTATCTGATTGCTCAGGACAGGGAAGAGAACTGGTCCTCCCCTCCCTCAATTTCTTGCCAAGCCCCATCTCTCTGAGGTGAAGGGATTCGTGTATAATCCTTAAAAGTCAGCCAGGGTAACTAATTGATTTGAATCAGGAGGGAGTGGTTAGGACATACTCAGTGAGTTAGTATGAGGAGAGAACGTGGAGCAAGAAGGCCGGGATTTGTGTTTGCTGTGAGATGATGGCGATGACAGTGATGATTGTGATGAACAGTGGTGATGGCGATGATGGCGGTGATGGTGGCAATGATGACATCTGAAGGGGCAGCAGTAGCATTTGCTTCTCCTGTTGACCCAAATCATCTTCCCTGTGCTGGCTCTGCCCAGATGGGGACCCAGGGACCCTGAGCCTTAGTGTCCCTTAGTTTCCCCCAAATCCTAAGGGAGTTCGATTTGGTGATCTTCAGTGGCATTTCCAACTCTGATAGGCTGTCTATGGATTCCATTGCTGCTGGACCAGGTGGGGCTGAACCCCTTGCAGGTAGGGGGCTTGTGGTAGGAGTCCCCCTCAAAGAGGAGCCAGGAGCTGGGGGCCTGTTACCAGGTGGGATCTGAGCTCCTACCTCCCTCTTGGGACTCAGCCCCTGTACCTGCTGGTCTGGTTAATGGATGCAGGGCCCAGCTGTCCACCTGGCTCCGGTGATCTCTGCCCGAGAAGCCCTTCCTGCTCCCCTGTTGGGCAGTGGTCTGTGACCCCATTGGCAGGGCTGGGGAGGAGAGCCAAGAGCCATGGAAACAATCCTTATCTCTAAGTTGCTGCTGGGAGTCCTGGCTGCTTCTCTCGGGTCTCGGTGGCCAGTGGAGACCCCATTGTCTCCTGCCCTGTTCACATAGGCTTCCTGGATTTAGCAGATAAAAATACAGGAAGCCTAGTTAAGTTTGAATTTCAGATAAATAACAAAACGTTTTTTTAGTATATTGCATGGGAGATATTTCTACTAAAAAATCTGCTGTTTACCTGAAGCTGAAATCTTTTTTTTTTTTTTTGAGATGGAGTCTTGCTCTGTAGCCCAGGCTGGAGTGCAGTGGTGCGATCTCAGCTCACTGCAACCTCCATCTCCCGTGTTCAAGCAATTCTTGGCCTCAGCCTCCTAAGTGGCTGGGATTACAGGCACCCATTACCATCCCTGGCTAATTATTGTATTTTTAGTAGAGACAAGGTTTCATCATCTTGGCCAGGCTGATCTTGAATTCCTGACCTCATGATCTACCCACTTCGGCCTCCCAAAGTGCTGGGATTACGGGTGTGAGCCACTGCGCCCGCCTGCTGAAGCTGAAATCTAACTAGGCATCCCATGTATCTGGAAATCTACATCCACACCAAGAGTAGGAAAAGGGTCCCTGGCAGGCCCCCTTCTTCTTATTTCAGGCTTCTGCTCTCATCTGAGGGCATGGCTGTTTCTAGGCGATTCTAGAATCTCTGGCTTTATACTGACTAAGGCCAGAAGCATTTCATGGGGAGCCAGGAGACCTGGCCTTAGCTCTGCCACTGACTTTCTGCCCAATGTGGGCCAAGTCATTTGTCCTCTCTGGGTTTGATTTCCTCATCTGAGCCCTTGTGAGATAAGCCAAGTCCCCTCTGCAGTTCACTGTGGAGATGAGGTGCCCAGACCCTGGAGGTGAACACGCTCTGTTCTCAGGCTGGCTCCATGCATGCTGTGTGGCACAGCTGAGGGGCACTGGGAGGTTCCCTGGGCTGTGCATAGCTGTTGTGCTCTGACTGGCTCTGGGAGGCAGCGGCTGCTCTGGGATCCTGAGTGAGCACCTGGGGCGCCTCCACCCAAGCGCCCTTCAGGAACCTTCACCTGAGTGTTGGTGATGACTATAGTCAGAGCTACTGAGAGCCTCCCATCTAGGACACAGAAGTTTATTCTGGAGAAATAGGGAAGAGCTTCCTGGCGGCCAGGTCTGCGATGGGCAGGGAAAGAGGGGCATGGAATCATCAACCTTGAAAGGTTTTTAAGAGGAGCCTAAAGCTCACTCTGCAGCTGGGTTGGCCAGGAGGAAGGGGCTACATTTGATGACAGGTGATGAACTTGGGGCCTCCCCAACCCCTTCACCCAGTGCCTGGCTCTAGCTAAGGCCAAGTCAGGGGTTTCTAGTTGGCCTTACTGGTGAGATGGGGGAAGCCCCCAGAAGAGGAGGTGTTGCCAGTCACCTGAGCTCCCCAGGAGATGGGTGTGAAGGGATGATGTCACAGGAAGTGATTCATTCCCCCAGGGGCTGCATGGACTGGTTATTTGGAGAAACATTTGTGTTTGGGGTAATTGTGTGCCCCAAGGTGTCCCGGCCTAGGAAACCTTTCCACTCAGCATGTGCTGAAGGTCCCAACCCTACACTCAAATGGGTTAGCTCACCACCCTTACCCCCACACCCCAGCAGGCTAGCTCACTACCCTGATGCCCCACACCCCAGTAGGCTAGCTCACCACCCTGTCCACCCCCAACCCCAGTGGGCTAACTCACCACCCTGGCCCCACTATGTCCCAGCAGGCTAGCTCACCACCCTGATCCCCCCACATCCCAGGAGGCTAGCTCACCACCCTGACCCCCCTCTGCCCCCCATACATCCCAGCAGACTAGCTTGTCATCCTGACGCCCCACACTCCAGTGTACTAGCTCACCACCCTGACCCCCACGCCCCAGTGGGTTAGCTCGCCACCCTGACTCCCTGGATCTGGCTAGACTGCCCTGGTTGTCCTTGTCCTTGCCTGAGGACTTCAGGTGGCTCATGCCAGTAAAGACTGGGGTGGTCAGCGTGGGGAATCCACCTGCTGCCCTGCATGGCTTTCCTTGACTGCCCAGAGGCCAGATCCAGAGCCCCAGGCTGGAGGCCAGAAAGAACCTTTATTCTTCGGGATGCAGAAGCCTGGCCTTATGGGGACATTCTCCTGTACTTACCCCCAAGCCTTCCCTACCCCTGCAAAAGCAGCAACGCCAGATGAACTCGGGATCCGAGGGCGGTAGACTTGGAAGGGCACAGGGAGGAAGGACTCTGCTGGCCTCTCAGATGCAATTTTCTGGGATTCCCTGTATTTCAGAAAATGAAAACACCAAAACAGAGTTATAAAATTTGTGGGACACACAATATGTACATTGAGTAAATTAATGCTTTTAACTTGCACAGAAGAACAACGAGACATAATTGTACTCCTCAGGGGAAAATGATAGGATTGACGCCGACACTCATTTCCAGGACTGACAGGCTGCCGGCACCTGGCTGGACACAGTTTCTACTCCATCCTGTCACTGTATCACTGCGGCAGGAAGGACACTCGTCACCAGAAGAAACATAAAAGTTCAAGTGTCAGGGTTCCTAGAAAATCTGAAGCTGCAGTCCTCCGAAAGTTCCATGGGGCCCTGATAGGCCCAGGGTTTGTAGAAACTGGACTCAGAATGGTGGAGGGTGGCATTCTTCAAACATAAAATATTGGCCTCAGGAAGTGCTGCAGAGGTCAGCCAGCCCTTCATTCTGTGGAGGTTCCTGCTCTTCTGGGTGCCAGCTGCCACTTGCCATTTGGGACTGGCTGGGAATCTCTCCCCCTCCCTCTGGCCCCCCAGGCCCTCCACTTTCCACCTCCTTCCCCCTTCCTGGCATTTCTCTGATCCTCACTCTGAACCTTCTCTTTCCTTCTCAGCTCCCATCCCTTCCACTTCCAGCTGGTCTTTGCAGGCTGTGTGACCTTGGGCCAGTCACTTAGCATCTCTGAACCTGTTTTCTTCCACGTCACTCCCAATAGGAGTGACATCCCTTATTGTTGATACCTGCGAAGCTGGCACCTTTATTTTTTCCATTTTCTTTTATTTTTATTTTTGAGATGGAGTCTTGTTCTGTTGCCCAGGCTGGAGTGCAGTGGCATGATCTTGGCTCACTGCAACCTCTGGCTCCCAGGTTCAGCCTCCAAAGTAGCTGGGACTACAGCTATGCGCCATTCCACCTGGCTGATTGTTTTTGTATTTTTAGTGGAGACAGGAGAAGTGGACCTCTGCCCAGCCTGCACCCTCAACCTGGGCTCTCTGGGTGTGCCCCTTCCCAAGCAATGATGTCATAAGGCACCCAGCAGTGTGATTTCTGGAAATGAGGGAGAAGACAGGACACAGCCACATCATGTGTGATTCTCGACTCCTGAGAAAATGCCTGAGCCTGCTGAGGGGCCTGGGACATCAGCCATTGCCCTCCCTCAACCTCCATCTGCCCCAGCCAGCCCCACCTGGCCCCAGGGAGAGGGCCCAAGGGAAACCTAAAGCCAGGGGATTGCAGATTGGAGCTGCCCCTCCCATTGTCTGGCACCCACACCTCCCACCTCAAGGAACCTCCTGTGGCCTTTTCCCCAGGGCAGTCTGCTCCTGAGCACCTGCTCTGTGCTGGGCTCTGGCACTCGGTAATTATACAGCCCGTGGCCACCTGTGAGGTGCTCCCATCTTAGTTGGGAGTTAAATAAATTTCAGGAAGTGGGGTTCAACAATTGCACACGTGATCCATTTCCTTAGGTAGGAGAGTGAAGGGAGGTGCGAGGGTCCTCTTAACCACGGGGCACTGCGTCCTCTCTTGCCCGGGATTGCCCACTCCTCCATGCCTTTCAGATGCCCTCTGTGACAGTAATGACCATGATGGCAGCCCTGCTTTTAGTGCTCACTGCACTATCTCAGTTAAACCTCACAACAAGCCTATGAGATGCAGACTACTCTAATCCCCATTTGCAGACACACTGAGACACAGAGAGGCTGAGAGAGTTTTCTGAAGACACACAGCCCACACATGCCAGAGCTGGGATTTGGACCCAAGTCCGCCTGGTTCTAAATTCTGTGAGCCCAGCCCTACGACTGCCCAGCCTTTTGGGCCTCTTCCACGTTGCTGTGTGAGGGGCGAGGTGGAGGTGGGGCAGCAGATGAGCTTTGGAGTCAGACCCAGGTGGGGCCAAGCACAGCTCTGCCTGTCACCCTTGCCCTCTGTGTGACTTCTCTCCATTTCAGTTCATCTTCTGTAAAATGGGGAGAAGAATAATCACTCCCCTGTTAGCAGGCAGGGGCCATGGGGATGGAGTCAGAGAATGAAGTAAAAACCCTCCGCAGACTCTGATGGACCTGCCCCGTGTGGACCGCACGAGGGCAGAGCCAGGGATGATTTGTTTCTGCCTTCCTGGTGCCCAGCATGGGACCTGACTCACAGCAGGTGCCCAGGGAGGTATGTTGAGGCAGAGTCACTGGCAGCACTAATGGGGGCCCCGTGTGCCCCAGGGCAGCTGCTGGCCTTTAGCCCTGGAGCCCACGGGGGGGCGGCCAGTATCCTGGATCATCAGCCTCCAGGCAGATCCCTAGCTCCAGGCAGAATCACCCACAGAGCTGGTCACCCCCGGGGATTTGCTGGGCCCTGCTGGCTGACCTTATGGTGTTTCTTGTAGCTTAATTCCAGAACACCTAGAGATTGGCAACTGTTATTAGTAAAATTTTCAGTGCCACAAAAGAAGTAGCCCTCGAATATAAATTTTCTCAGCAAAGCAATTTACTTCTATAGAAGGGTGCGGCTCACAGATGGAACAATGGCAAGCACAGGCCTGGACAAGGAGGGGAAGAGGTACTTATGCCCTGACAGAGGTCACTCCTACTGCTGTGTTGTTCCCCTATTGGCTAGGGTTAGA
>CAUYQU010054377.1:0-41630 GCA_963574635.1 Cheracebus regulus
CCAAAATTCAAAAATCCCGCCAAGGGCCTAACCAATGGCAGTTCGCCAAATCCGGGTCCAGTCTCTCTCTGGCCAATACAATTGCCCATGCTTTGTTTCCCCTCTAATCAATCTATTGCCTTCGCCTGCCCACCTGTTGATGCCCCACTGGGCTACCAATGGCGGCTTGCCAAGTCCAGGTCCAGTCTCTGTATGACCAATGCAGTTGCCTATGCTTTGTTTCCTCACTGACCAATCTATTGCCCTCACTCCCTATAAAACCCCATGCCCAGAACAGCCGGGCGCGACTTTTCTGGCCCTTCTTCCTCGGACCATAGAACCTCGCCCGGGAGTTGAATAAACTGGAATTTAACTTTTCTGATATTGGTCTCAGTTTTCTCACTTTAATTTCGACAATACACCTTACATCTATCACCTTCATCTATCACAAGATGAAGCCACTTTGTCACACATTATGATTAGACATTTATTATTCTCTCTTTTCCTGTGACTAAGAAGACATTTTTTTTATTCTTGGTAAAGAAAACAGAAAATCTTTGGGATAATGTGTTCATACTTACTTTTCTCTTGCTGTAAAATGTATTACATGTTTTTTTATATGTTAATTTGGAAAAACAAAGAATTTCTGGTGGAAATGTCCTTCTATGCCTAAGAATAACATTCAGAGAATTAGACACTACTTCAATAGTGTCTAACTTACTTAAAGAATCAACTTGTAATAATCAGAAGTTTCCAAAAACTCTAAGCCCTATTTTAATATTACTATATTTTATATTTTCTAAATATTGAATGATAATTGTAATGGTATTGTATGCAATAATATATAATGAGATTAGAGAGATTTCCCCATTGCAGTAGTCAGGATGAATCAACCAGCCATTGATAAGACTGGCCACCTCATTGAGCGTTGGAGTAGCCCAGGCCTGAATAACGCACATAACTTTTCTGTTTGCAGGGCTTTTGTAAAGTTGCACTGTTATCTCTGTGGCCCCACGGACCAAAACAATGAAGAAAATGAGATGG
Organism: Cheracebus regulus; assembly: GCA_963574635.1. Taxonomy (NCBI): domain Eukaryota; kingdom Metazoa; phylum Chordata; class Mammalia; order Primates; family Pitheciidae; genus Cheracebus; species Cheracebus regulus. The sequence goes on from CAUYQU010054377.1 coordinate 1,024, forward strand.
GGATTATTACTGATGTCTACTTCCACTCCATCTTCTTTAACCACTTCATCCACATCTCCCTTCCCTTCTCTCATAAGTCTCACCTGGAATCATCTTATTTACACCAACAAATTTACCTACCACCTGCTTGTTGATTGCCAAATGAACACCTTCAGATATTTTTCCTATGCTCCAAGCTCATCTATCTGACAAGCTATTACTCAACTCAACCTGGATCCCCACAGACAACCCAAACTCCATCTTAACAAAGCAAAAGTCTTTGTTTCTCCCTCTCCAAACTCTTCTGTTCCTGTGTTCTCTCTGCATGTCAATCCAGATAGAAGCCTGAGAGTCTTCCCAGATGCCTCCAAATCCTTCCCTCACCCATACCCGTTCCCTGACAGAATCCTGTCAGTTTGACTTTCTTAACATTGCTCATATCTGTCCCCACACAGAGTTAAAATAGTAGGGCTGAAAACCTACCTATTAGGTACTATGCTCACCACTTGGGTGGCAGGTGCAATCCTACTCCAAACCTCAGGATCACGCAATACTCTTTGTAACAAATCTGTGTGTGTATTAAAATAAAAGTTGAAAAAGAAAACAAAAACTAGCCAAAATGCAAAAATTAAAAAAAAAAAGGATCTGTACCCATGAATACAGTTAAAACAAATAAAAATATGGCCAGATCCACTTGGCGGGCAAAGGAAGTCAGGAAAGACCTTCTGGAGAAGGTGATCAAGCAGAGGCTTAAAGGGAGGCAGGTATGGAGGCCTTGCCAGGCAGTGACAGCAACAAAGCCAAGGGCTCAGCAAGACAAATTGCAAGCTCTTCAGGATGATGGAACATAAAGTTGAATGCAAGTGTGCTGCAAGAATGGAAAGAGAAGCAGTAGGTAGGGTCTAGGAATTTTGGGTTTGTCCTCATAGGCAGTTCAGAGCCACTGCAGGGATTCAAACAGGAACAACAAAATCAGAACAACCTTTAGAAAGCTCTCTGGTACAGTGGGGAGGGCAAATGAAATGCGACAAGACTGGAAGTAGGAGACTATTGCTATAATTCAAGACCAAAAATGCCAGTCTGAGCTACCAGGGTAGCTACAGGGACGGCAACAGACAGAGGTGGCCAGGAAGAGGCAAGACTCTAACCCCACTCTGGCCCAAACTAGAGCAGCTTTGCCCATATCGGGCATGTATTTTAAGCTTTCACATAAGATCTTCATTTGAGAAAAGGTCCTGTGGTTTGAAACCTCTGGTCTACAGGGTACAACATGGCCCACAGGCTCTCAGGGGTGCAAACTCTGACAAGCTACTCCACTTCTTTCTGTCTCCATGCCTGACCTTCCCACTCCAGCTACAGTCCCTGCCTGTGGTTTCCCCGACACACTGTTTGCACTCTTTCCTGCTGCTGCACATGTCTGCTTGCTTTGCCTGCTCCCTCATACCAGTCTCTTTTCCCTCACTGCTTAGCCAAGGGCCTATTCCAAAAAGCCCTCTCTGCTCCCCTCTAATCCTCCACTTTCATCACTACCCAGCTTATTCTACATCCTACATCCTCTAAGATCAGAATCTTCCCTGACCTTCTCACCCTACCTAATACTCTGAACACTATACTTCTTGTCTAATCTGACTGCTCAATGCTTAACACAAACTGGGCTTCCCTTTTTAATATACAATTTGTTTGTACAGTTTTTAGTCTCCCCCAAATAAATTCAAAACCTTTGAGGGCAGAGTAAATACCTTTTTGGTTTTTGTTTTAGGGGAAGAAAGATGTATCTTTCATTACATCTGGCTGTTCACTTTACTTAGTTAAAAATCACTTGTTGATTTAATTCATTCTCTCTGTGTGTTGTATTTCATCTGCACATATTTAACTGTCTCAATTATATTGGATGTTTGATGTCTTCATACATAGCCCATGTCACAAGAACATATTATAGGTGATATCTTATTATAATGAAATTCTTTCCCATTCTTTCATTGACAGGTGTCCAAATCTCTTCTGAAGAAGGTCTAGAATAGACATTTGTATTAGTCCATTTTCACATTGCAGATAAACACATACCTGAGAGTGGGAAGAAAAAGAAGTTTAATTGGACTTACAGTTCCACGTGGCTGGGGAGGCCACAGAATCATGGCCGGAGGCAAAAGGCACTTCTTACATGGAGGTGGCTAGAGAAAATAAGGAAGATGCAAAAGTGGAAACCACTGATAAAACCATCAGATCTCGTGAGACTTATTCACTACCATGAGAACAGTATGGGGGAACTGCCCCCATGATTTAATTATCTTCCACCAGGTCCCCTCCCACAAATGTGGGAATTATGGGAGTACAATTCAAGATGAGATTTGGGTCAGGACCCAGCCAAACCATATAATTCCGCCCCTCCAATCTCATGTTCTCACATTTCAAAACCAATCATGTCTTCCCAATAGTCCCCCAAAGTCTTAACTCATTTCAACATTAACCCAAAAGTCCACAGTCCAAAGTCTCATTTGAGACAAGGTAAGTCCCTTCCACCTATGAGCCTATAAAATCAAAAGCAAGCTAGTTACTTCCTAGATACAATGGGGGTACAGACATTGGGTAAATACAGCCATTCCAAATGGGAGAAATTGGCCAAAACAACAAGGTTACAGGGCCCATGCAAGTCTGAAATCCAGTGGGGAAGTCAAATTTTAAAGCTCCAAAATTATCTCCTTTGACTCCAGGTCTTACATCCAGGTAACACTGATGCAAGAGATGGGTTCCCACAGTATTTGGCATCTCCAACCCTGTGGTATTGCAAGGTACAGCCTCCCTCCCAGCTGCTTTTATGGACTGACATTGAGTATCTGCAGCTTTTCAAGGTGAACGGTGCAAGCTGTCAGTGAATGTACTATTCTGGGATCTGGAAGACAGTGGCCCTATTCTCACAGCTCTATTAGGCAGTGCTCCAGTAGGGACTCTGTGTAGGGGCTCCATTCCCACATTTCCCTTCCATACTGCCCTAACAGAGGTTCTCCATGAGAGCCCTTCCCTGTAGCAAACTTCTGCCTGGGCATCCAGGCATTTCCATACATCTTCTGAAATCTAAGCAGAGCTTCTCAAACCCCAGTTCTTGACTTCTGTGTATTCACAGGCTCAACACTATATGGAAGCTGCCAAGATTTGGGGCTTGCACCCTCTGAAGCCATGGCCTGAGCTCTACATTGGCCCCTTTCAGTCACAGCTGGAGCAGCTGGAATGCAGGCCACCAAGTCTCTCGGTTGCACATAGCATGAGGACCCTGGCCACAAAACCATTTTCTCCTAGGCCTCTGGGCCTGAGATGGGAGAGACTGCCACAGTGGTCTCTGACATGCCCTTGAGATATTTTCCCCATTGTCTTGGAGATTAACATTCTGCTCCTTGTTACTTATGCAAATTTCTGCAGCTGGCTTGGATTTCCTCTCAGAAAATGGGTTTTTCTTTTCTATCACATTGTCAGGCTGCAAATTTTCCAAACTTTTATGCTCTGCTTCCCTTATAAAACTGAATGCCTTCAACAGCACCCAAGTCACCTCTTGAAAGTTTTACTGCTTAGAAATTTCTTCCACCGGATACCCTAAATCATCTCTCTCAAGTTCAAAGTTTCACAAATCTCTAGGGCAGGGGCAAAATGCTACCAGTATCTTTGCTAAAACATAACAAAAGTCACCTTTGCTCTAGTTTCTAACAAGTTCCTCATCTCCATCTGAGACCATCTCAGCGTGGGCCTTATTGTCCATATCGTTATCAGGCTTTCGGTCAGAGTTCTAAACTTTCCCACATTTCCCTGTCTTCTGAGCCATCCAACCTGTTCCAACCTCTACTGTTACCCAGTTCCAAAGTCACTTCCACATATTCAGGCACCTTTTCAACAACACCCCACTCTACTGGTACCAATTTACTGTATTCGTACATTTTCACACTGCTGATAAAGATATGCCTGGGACTGGGGAGAAAAAGAGGTTTAATTGGACTTACAGTCCCACATGGCTGGGGAGGTCTCAGAATCATGGCAGGAGGTGAAAGGCACTTCTTATGTGACAGCGGCAAGAGAAAATGAGGAAGAAGCACAAGCAGAAACGCTGATAAAACCAGAACATTATGGGGGAAACTGCCCCCAGGATTCAAATTATCTCCCTCTGGGTCCCTCCCACATCACATGGGAATTACAAGAGTACCATTCAAGATGAGAATTGGGTGGGGACACAGACAAACCATATCAACATATGTGATACTGCTAGGGACTGAGTTGTGTCCTCCCCAAAATTCCTATGTTGAAGCTCTAATTCCCAATGTGATTGTATTTAGAAATAAGTCTTTTAGGAGATTATTAAGGTTAAGTGAGATAATAAAGATGGATTCCTAATCTGATAGGATTGCTAGTCTTATAAAAAGAAAGAGAGAGAGAGAGAGAGAGAGAGAGAGATTTCTCTAGGAATAGGACATGTGAGCCCATAGCAAGAAGGCAGAAAGCAAACCAGCAAGACAGCCCTCATTAAAACTGAACCATGTTGGCACCTGTAGGGAACTTCCAGCCTCCAGAATCATGAGAAAATAAATTTCTTTTGTTTAAGCCACTCAGTCTATGGAATTTTGTTATGGCAGCCTAAGCTGAGTAATATATGTACCAAATTTAGGGCTATAGGAAAGCTTCAGATAATGGATTTCAGATTGTGCAAAGGCTTTGTTATGAAAAATCCACTTGGAAAATAGCCATGGCTGCTAAATGCCATCACATTTTCTTGACCTGGCAATTCACAACCCATACATTCAACATAAATAACAACAGATTAGATGAGAAAATAATACGTTTATATCTACACTCTCAAACTGTAGTTAATAAAAATACTTGGGACAAAAATGGAGGTACTTGATAAAAAGAGTTCATTCAAATGGACTCTCCTTGAAGGTAGCACAGTAGTTTCAGTCTTCCCAAATCAATTCCCAGTGAATAGGACACTTTGAATACTTTCAAGACACTGGGGAAAAGGTTGTAGTTTTCATGTAATAGTATCATAGCTATCCAAGCCCATACAGAAAATAAATGATGCTGGAGAGTTGGAACTCTATCTCAGCACTAATTAAAACCATTGTCTTGGGCATATGCATGGGAAAAAAGAAAATACAAAGAAATACATCTCAAAAGTTTTTTTTCCTATAGAACAACTAAATTATCTTTATGCTTGTAGGATTTCTAATGCAAAGGCCTGATAGAAATTATGTGGCCACAGAACAAAAAGGCCTTCTTTGATATCCCTGACACATAACGTAAGTATGCTTTTACTGAATATTCCCAATGACAGCAAACTCACTATCTTATGAATCACCAAATTCTGTTGTGGAATACCTAAATCTTACAATCTTAAATTAAACCAAAACATTAAAAAAAAAAAAAAAGCAAAGACTTTTTTTCACAAGTTCTCATTTGAAGCAATGTGAAATATTTAGAGTAGTATGAAAGCAGTCGTCACCAAATTTAATGTAGTCTATTCTTTTTTTGCCCTTCTGGTCTAATTCTTTTGTATATTCATTTACAATGTTAATTTTTTTTCAGTTGTATTACAGTACAGGAAAACTAAGCCTATGAATTATTATCACTTTGACAAATGAGACCATAAAAGTGATTAACAACTTTTAAAATAGTTCACAGCAAAGTTCAGCCTTTTAAAAAAATTTAATTTGCAAAAAAAGAAATGAGAAATGCATTGAATTCCTACCTTCTCTTCTTTAGAGTTTTTCCCTTGATAATTAATTACTTACACCTGCTGCAGTTTGACATGGGAGAGAGGATGAGAGCGGGGGAAGAACCATAGATCCTCTAAAAAAGGAATACATGAGTTTATTGTCTCACCAAACTCTCAAGAGTCTGAGAAATCAGAAGAAGTTCAGAATCACTGAGGAGAAGAGACTTCCATAAAAATGAGACTTTAGAAACAAAGGGTTAAATGTAATCACAGCCACCAAATTGGTTTAGAGATGGGAATAAGGAAATTTCATTGGACTTTCAACCTCTGTAGACAATGGAAGGTGTTTATTCAGTTAACTTTTCCGAAAAACGACTTCCTGCCAAGCAGTAGGCTGCGACACTTGCACACAATAGTCTGCACTTCCCACACAAGCCACTGAGAAAATCTTGATTTCCGTGGACTGTTTCTGAGGAGTGCCATTATATTACAGTTGAGAAAAAGAGTGGGAGGGAGGAGGGAAACACTGCATTCAATTCTCTTACAATCTATTTTTAACATGCCTGAGAAGGCTTTGAGCTATTAATGTAATGAGGCTAGACTCAAAAAAAAAAAAGACCAGCAGAGCAGCAAAGGCCCACTATGGAGGGCAGGGGGTTGATTCCTTAAGGATGTTGACAGCTGTTTCAATATCATACGAGATGTTTACATTGCCCATCAATGTATGTTTAATTTGAGGAAATCCTGATTAAAAAGCAAATGTGTAATGTGAATGAATTAGCCTTTTCCGGTACTGTTTTTCACAGTCAAGGGGAGTGTTTCATACCTCTCTGCTGTCCATCCACTGAATTTTATGTCTTACATATTTCTCAGGGGAAATGGCTGTAATCCTCCATCCTGGTGGTGCTCTACTCTTTTAAAAAAAATTGAGGGAAAAAAACATATATAAAATTAACATCTTTACCATTTTTAAGTGTATAGTTCAGTGGTAATAAATACATTTATATTCTCTCTTTTTTTTCATTCTCACCTCCCTTCCCAGCCTCTCATAACAACCACTCTACTCTCTATCTTCACAATATGCACTTTTTTTAGCTTCCACATATGAATGAGAACATGCAATATTAGATCTAAGTTCTTTTCTTCCCCATAAAAAATATGGTCCCAGCTACTCAGAAGGTTGAGACAGGAGGATCTCTTGAGCCCATGAGTTCATGGGCTACGTAGTGAGACCTTGTCTCTAAAAAGGGAGAGGGAGGGGGGAGAGAGGTTTGATCAACACGGCTGTTATTCAGGGTAGGTACTGATTGCTAGAACACTCAAGGAACAACAGCTTGAGCTAGCGTAGCATCACCTAAGGTCAAGATGCACCAGATTTTATGACACTGTGGAAGCTATATAGCAATGCTCTGCTGTTAAATTTCAAAAGGACAATACAATCAACAGCCACCACTTAGTGCAAAGTTGAGAATCTTGGGATACTTTTTAAAATGTATTTCTCCAGGATACAAAATTAACATACAAAAATCAGTAGCATTTTTATATGCCAACAGCGAACAATTTGAAAAAAAAAAATCAAAAAAGTAATCTCATTTACAATAGCTACAAATAAAAAAAATCTTTGAAACACACTTAAGTGAAATAAGTTTATAATGAAAACTACAAAACATTGATGCAAGAAATTGTAAAGGACACAATAAAATGGAAACAGATTCCATGTTCATGAATTGGAACAATAAGTATTGTTAAACTCTTCACACTACCCAAAGCAATCTGCAGATTCATTGCAACCTTTATCAAAATACCAGTGACATGCTTCACAGAAATAAGAAAAATAATTATAAAGTTTATATAGAACAACAAAAGGCCCAAAATAGCCTAAGCCATTGTGAACAAAAGAACAAAACTGGAGGAATCACATTACCTGACTTCAAATTATACTACAGAGCTCTAGTAATCAAAACAGCATGGTCCTGGCATAAACACAGACACACAGATCAATGAAACAGAATAGAAAACACAGAAATTAATTCATACATGTATGGTAAACTCATTTTTGACAAAGGTGCAAAGAAAACACACCAAAGAAAGGGCAGTCTCTCCAATAAATAGTACTGGGAAAACTGAATATCCATATGCAGAAGAATGAAATGAAATTCTCTCTTGCCATATATAAAAATCAAATCAAAATGAATTAAAGACTTAAATCTAAGATCTCAATCTATGAAACTACTAAAAGAAAACACTGGAGAAACTCTGCAGGACCTTGAGCTCAGCAAAGATTTGAGTAATGCCCCACAAGCACAGACAACCAAACCAAAAATGGACAAATGGAATCACATCAAGTTAAAGAGCTTCTGCATAGCAAAGGAAACAACCAAATGAAGGAAGAACCCACCGAATGGGAGAAAATATTTACAAATTATTCATATGACAAGGGATTAATAACCAGAATATATAAGAAGCTCAAATAATTCTACAGGCAAATTAAAAAACTGATTTAAAAATGGGCAAATGATCTGAAAATCCCAGGGCCCTTAAGAATTATGCCTAATGCATTCTGCCTATGCTCTATAAATGGAACAATAAAGTCTGGATGACATCATATCTGTTTACAGCATGGTTTACTGAATTGATTAAGGCCATTGTTGAGACTCGTGCTTTGGAGAAAAAAAATTCTTTCAAAATATTACTGCTCACTGACGATGCACCTGGTTACCGACGAGCTCTGATAGAGATGTACAAGGAGATTAATGTTGCTCCCATGCCTGCTAACACAACATCCATCTTCAGCCCTTGGGTCAAGGAGTAATTTGGACTTTCAAGTCTTATTATTTAAGAAATACATTTCATAAGTATATAGCTACCATAGACAGTGATTCCCCTGATACAGCCAAGACGAGTAAATTGAAAACCTTCTGGAAAGAATTTATCAGAAGGCTAGGTGCCACTAAGAAAATTCATGATTCATAGGAGGGAGACAAAATATCAACATTTACCAGAATCTGAAACAAGTTGATTCCAACCCTCATGGATGATTTTGAGGGCTTCAAGACTTCAGTGGAAGAAGGCATTGCAGATGTGGTATAAATAGCAAGATAACTCGAATTAGAAGTGGAGCCTGAAGATGTGACTGAATTACTGCAATCTCACGATGAAACTTGAACAGATAAGGAGTGGATTTTCGTGAGTGAGCAAAGAAAGTGGTTTCTTGAGATGGAATCTACTCCTGGAAAGTCTGTGGTAAACATTGCTGAATTGACGAGAAAATATTTAAAATATTACACAAACGTAGTTGATAAAGCAGCATAGGTTTTGAGAGGACTCATTCCAATTTTGAAAGAAGTTCTACTGTGAGTAAAATGCTGTCAAACAGCAGTGCATACTGCAGAGAAATATTTCATGAAAAAGAGAGTCAATCAATGCAGCAAATTTCATTGTCTTATTTTAAGAAATTGCAACAGCCACCCCACCCTTCAGCAACCATCACCCTGATCACTTAGCAGCCATCAAAATTGAGGCAAGACCTTCCACCAGCAAAAACATTGTGCTTTCCTGAAAGCTCAGATGATCATTAGCATTTATAGCAATAAAGTATTTTTAAATTAATGTATGTACATTGTTTTTTAATACATATGCTACTCAATAATAAAATACAGCAGAGTAAAAAAGTTTTATATGCACTGGAAAACAAAAAAATCATGTGACTCACTTTATTGCAACACTCTCTTCATTGCAGTGGTCTGGAACCAAACCCACAATCTAGATGAGGTTTGCCTGTGCTCCTTTCATCCATAGTCCTGCTACAACTTCTGATGGTCATCTCAGACTTAAAGCTATCATTCAGTCTAGGAGAAGCAACTCCTGAAATGATCCCAGCTCCTCTAACTGGAGCTTAATAATTTGCCAAATACCAGATGTCCTACCAATATTGTGGCTACAATTGTTACTGCTGCTGTATCAGTATCCTGACCAGTACCCTATGAAATAGGACAGCAACTTTTTTTTAACTAGGGGCTTATTTATTAGATTCCTTAATGTGGCTTTATCATAAATCTATAGGTGCAATAAAATAACTCATTAAAATGTCTAAAGAAGTAGTAGAGCTTGAACTCATCTTAAAGCTTAAAAATAATGAGAAATGGGAGTCCTTGGCAGCACTTTAGCTTGAGACAGAGGAGGATGAAAAATAAAATTTGCCCAGATTTGTGCAGAGCCATATGGAACTGATGGAACTGATTTCTAGGATGTGATTCCCACACCCGGTCTCCATTCTCAACTTTCAGCTTCTCAAATTCCTCTCCTTGGCCCACTTGTCTTCTGTTTTGACCCTCCTCTGCCCACAGATCCTTATGCCACAAGATATGTTAGGACAAAAATTCTGCCTACTGATAAATGAACAATCCCAATAATATTAACATAAACAGAAGCCTGGGTGCAGTGGCTCACGCCTGTAATCCCAGCACTTTGAGAGGCCAAGGTGGGCAGATCACCTGAGCTCAGGAGTTCAAGACCAGCCTGACCAACATGGAGAAACCCCATCTCTACTGAAAATACAAAATTAGTCGCATGTGGTGACACATGCCTGTAATCCTAGCTACTTGGGAGGCTGAGGCAGGAGAATCGCTTAAACCCGGGAGGCAGAGGTTGTGGTGAGCCGAGTTCATACCTTTGCACTCCAACCTGGGCAATAATAGCAAAAAACTCCATCTCAAAAAATATTAAAAATTAGAAAAAACTCTGACATTTCTATACCTCCATAAAATAATTTTTTAAAGTTGTTTTGTTTTCATAAAACAAGTTATATATGTTGTAAATTATTTAGGAACTACAGAAAATATAAAGTGAAAATCACTCATATTCATAGAAACTGGAGATATCCATTTTTGATATTTTCTATACTTCTTTTTGGTATTTTTTTCCATGTTTACATTGATTAGTCTATTCATTTAGCAAAAATTAAGCACCTACTATGTGCCAGGCAATGTTCTAGGTGTTGAGGATACAGCAATAAAGAAAACAGACATGGCCAGGCGCAGTGGCTCATGCTTGTAATCCCAGCACTTTGGGAGGCCGAGGCAGGCGGATCATGAGGTCAAGAGATTGATAACAACCTGGCCAACATGGTGAAGCCCTATCTCTACTAAAAATATATAAAAATTAGCTGGGCATGGTGGCACACACCTGTAGTCCCAGCTACTCGGGAGGCTGAGGCAGGAGAATTGCTTGAACCCGGGAGGCAGAGGTTGCATTGAGCCGAGATCATGCCACTGCACTCCAGCCTGGCGCCTGGTGACAGAACAAGACTCTGTCTCAAAAAAAAAAAAAAAAAAAGAAAGAAAGAAAACAGACACAAATTTCTAACCAAATGGAATTTATATTCTAGATGGTGAAGACAGACCATAAACCCCCAAAATGAATAAGCTATATAGTATATTAGAAGGTAGTAAGTGCTGTGGAGAAAAATATAGCAGAGAAGAGGGACAGAATGTGTCGGCCTGGAGTGAAAGTTGTCATTTTAAATAGTGTGAGTCAGTCACTAAGAAGGTGACATTTTAGCAGAAACATGAAATAGATGCGGGACAAAACCACACAGGTATGTCACAGAAGAGCTTCAAACTCATGTGAATACAAAAGATGTGTTTCTTTCACAATTTTGTGGGTGATCTGTGTAGCTTTGTTTCAAGTGGCAGTCACTGGGGTGGTTTTTCTCTATGTGTCCTTTATCTTTCATCTGAGACCAGTGGATTGCCTGGGGTTTGTACATCTCATAACAAAGGCAGTAGCACAAAAAGTAAGACTTATAATTCCAGCATATTTCAAGCATTTGCTTGCACCAAGGCTGGCAATATACCATTTGCCAAAGCAAGTCATATGTCCAAGGCCAAGTCATGTAGCCAGGCTGAAATGAAAATAAGGGTCAGGGTGAAGAAAGTAAGTAAATATTTCTAAGCAAACATCTAATATATCACAGTTCTCTCTATTATTTATAAATATTCATATTCTTCTCCTGTGCAAAATATACTCACCCCCATCTCAAGCCTCCAAAAATGTCTCGTCCATTGATAACCTAAGGTTTAGAGTTCAAGATCTCATGGCCTACATAAAATCGTGTTGTGCTTTCTGTGTGATCCAGAGACCCATAATCTAAACAGATAAGTTATTGTTCCTCATTGCAGTCAAGATACAACAGTGGAACTGGGACAAGATACCTACAGAAAACACTCCCACTTGAAAAAGGAAAGAATGACAGGCGCATGGCAATTGCTCACTGGTCCTTAGCAGTTCTGAAAGCCCATTGTCAATATGTTGCCATTTTATTCTGAGGGAAAAATACGTTCTTTGATTTGACCCAAGATCTGATCCCTGGGAGTCTCTTGCCTAGGGCATCGTTTTCCAAGGTGTTGACAAAGCCCTCTGTGGGTACAGATGAAGATCCTTCCTTTTACATTTCCTCCTTGGTCACTTCTGAAAAGAGCAGTAGAGAATTCACCACTCTTGAATCCTGAGTAGCTTTCTTAGCCTGTTTTCTGCCTACGGAATCTTAAGGGTTTATTTTATATCTCATGAAGTGTCAGTCTGTAGTCTAGGCTGGGTTTGTTTTTCCAATACCATTTTCTCATAAACTTTAGAGGCTTTCCATGTATTTGACTATAATAAAGGCTCTTTTTTAAAAAAAATGCACAATTTTTATTGTATATATTTAAGGTGTACAACATGATGTCTTGACGTACACAGTAAAGTGATTAATATAGTCAAGCAAATTAGCATATACATCATCTCATATACTTTTGTTTCTTTTTCTGGTGGTAAGAGTACCTAAAATCTACCCTCTGACAAATTTCCAATATATAGTACAGTATTGTTAACTACAGTCTTCATGCTACATATTAGATTTCTAGATTTATTCATTCTTTATAATTGCAGCTTTGTACCTACAATTTCCCATTTCTTCCACTCCCTGCCCTTGGTAACTTCGATTCTTCTCTCTGTTTCTATGTATTTAATTTCTTTCTCTTTAGATTCCACATATAAGTGAGATCATGGAATATTTTTCTTTCTGTTCTAGATCAATACTCACCCTACTTAAAAGAAAATAAGATCACCACCTTGTAAAGGTATCTGCCCTTCTTTGTTGATCATAGCATTATTTGCAACAGCCAAGACATGAAAACAACTGAAGTCTTCATCAATATATGGATGAATGAAGAAAATGAAATATCATTCAGCCTTTAAAAAGAAGGAATTCCTGCCATTTTTGACAATATGGACGTCCCTAAAGAACATCATGCTAAGAGAAATAAAGCAGGCATGATTCTTTCTGAGACACATCTCTCTTTCCATACTCAATTACATGTACTTTGGGTACATCAGCTTGCACAGTTAAGGTAAGACGACAATAACCATTCATATCTTAATCACAAGTTTCTGTGTCTGTCGGGGTAGCTCTGCTGCAGTGTGCAGCTTCACTTGATGGGGAGGCTGGGGTGGCTCTGCTCCACGTGTCTTTTATTCTCTTCCTGGGACCAGCAGGTTACCCAGATGTCATGATGACAATGGAAAAGTACAAGAGTTAATTTGGAAATGAATGAAAGTACGCAGGAAGCACATAGTTAAGCACATACTTAATCTTCTTGGCCCAGAAGTGGTACATCGCTTCATTTCCTATTACACTTTACCAAAAGCAGTAACATCCCCCACATAGCTGCCCAGGGGCTGGGAAATGTAGTTCCTGGCTAGGCAACTGCTTCCCAGCAACAGCTCTACACTGCAGAAGGGAAGCTCTTATCTTTGTAACTCAACCAGCCATTTCTGCCACAGTGGAGAATGTTTCACTTTATAGCCTATGTAGAAGACACATAACAAAATATGTCCAGTGTGATGTCACTTTTGTGATCTATAGAGAGACCTAGATGGGAAAGGGTATGTAGATATTAATGTAGATCTACATCTAAATCTAGATAAATACATATTCACAGAAGTTACTGTTGTATAGTGAGGTTGCAAGTAGTTTTATTTTTCACTTATATATAAATATGAACAATTTATATTTTTAAATAATAAAGTACAAATTTTATAATGAGAAAATAATAAAGTACTATTAAAAGTGCCAATGAATTTCTCTTTTGCAGCATAGTGACATTTGATGCTTTCTCTAAGACTCTATAGTAAGATACCATCATTCTTTTATAACTTTTTTGGAAAAGAGTTTAATGCTGAAGAAAAAAGTATCCATTTTTTATTTCTGTTATCTCTTGGGGAAAATGATCATACTTTGATTTTTGGTCTGTCACTGTTTTAAGAATGCTTACAAAATACTACACTGCTCTGGATATATTGATAGTTAAAGAATTACCTTTCAGTACATAGAAAAAACAAGGATAATAAGCTTTTTTCCCTATAATTTTAGCAGAAACTATTTCAGGTGGCATTGGTGTCAAGCTCCACACCAACATATATGTTCCCAAGAGGCAGAATAACTCAAGGAACATAGAAATTAATGTTCTATCACCTGATGACCCATATTCTGAATAGATTTGTATTGACAAATAGTCACTTTCATCTTACATTTGATCACCTCTACCCACAAAAGGAGATTAAGTGTGTGCTACTCAAACTACTCACCTAAAGTGCTTCTAAGGAGGGTAACTTATAAACCATGGTTGACGAATTTCCTTTACAAATGATTTCTTAGCAATAGTGAAACTGAAGGCTTCAATCACCAGAAACCTAAACAGATCATGAGTTCTTAGGTATTATCCCATGTTCAATTTGCCTAAATCTAATTTTTAGGCCTAGTTCTTATCTTTCTGTCACAGAAACCTTACCAATTATCTCCTATAAGGTGAATGCTCTTCAGAGTCTTATAAAGAGAAGATGGAGTACAAAACAAATTAGCAACAGTCTATTTCCTTGAGGAGGTTAACATCTAATTGGAAAATCATATGTAGAAAAGTACTTAGAGACTACAATAATAATATTATCAGTTTGGTCACATTTGATGCAAAAGCAAGAAATCTTACTCACGGAGCTCTCATTCTCCCTTTGAATCACCTAAATTCCTGCAGATTCATGCAATGCAACAGATTTGTCTGCCTTCTCCTCCCTATTGGAAAAATCACTTATGTCCACAGTATGTGTAGTGGTTAGTCATACCATCCCCAGAGAGACTGCCTGGGTTTGAACTCTGGTTCTGTCACTTTTTTGATTGGATAATTTACTACCTCTTTTGGCTTCAGTTACCTCATCTATAAAATATGTAATGAGAATTAAATGAGTCAATTCACATAAAGAGATTAGAATGGTGCAGCACGTAGTAAATGCACAATAGATGTCAGCTATTAACATGTTGCTTCTATCTGACACATGGTGTTATTGTTGAAAACTTGTCCTCCAAAGTCTGACAGATGAAGCTGCCCACTCTACAATGAAATGCCATCAGCCATTAACATGCAGGACACCTCAGTTCTTCAGTGTAAAACCACCCTACTTCTTCAGAGCTAAGGTTGGCAAAGAATGTCCTACACTTGTGCCCCCAGGGTTGCAGTTTTGCCTTATCAGCTCCTTAGGAGTCACTCCCTGCCATCTCACAGAGTAACGGCCAGCATTCACAGTGCTTGATTAGGAGTGGATCAGATAATTACTCTTCAAAGACCCTAACTACTGCCCCTTTCTCTTCCTACAGGAGATCCATGCAGCAGTCTAGACAATTTTTCAAAATCACAAGTTCATGACAGATAAAAGAAGTGATTGTATCTCTTTTCTTTGGAAAATGTGGCTTGTCAAAAACTTTGACAGATGACTACCTCATTCCAACTAGGGAGACTTCATAATGGGGCTGCCTTCTGTGACTCAAAGGTGATTACTCTCTAATGAAGTCTTCCCTAAATACACTCCCCCAAACATACCATACCCACATTTATGGGTTGAGAGGTGGGCAGATGAACTGTCTTTGGTTTTTCCACCATTCTGACCCCTCTCATGAGGGAAAACTCAAAGGTAATCTCTGGTGAGGCATGCTACCAGCATAAAAACAAAAATTTATTTATTATGTATTTATAATTTATTGAGCAGTGGGTTATGTACTTCATATGTGTCATCTGATTTAATCCCCCAATGACCTTGTGAGGCAAGTTTTATTATTATTCTCAGTTTAGAAAAGAAAACAATTGAGAAGATAAGTAACTTACAATCTTAAAGCTGGTCAATGGCTGAGCTGGTATTCAAATACAACGGTCTGTCTACTCATCCACCTGAGGCATTCACACAGTCAAGGAGTGAGCCTGGTCCATGGAGATTAATCAAAGATGGCTTCCTTTTTATTATTATAGGATATACTTTGGGAGTTAAAATATATTGGTTTAGGAGAAAGTGGCCATATTTGTGTCAAATGTAGGTATTATGTACTTAGAAAAAGAGCCATGTTAATTTGGGAAGTTCAGGCTGAATTATAAAATTAATTTAATAATTTTTATAGATGTTAAATAATCTGCTGTGTCATCCTAAGTAAAAATTATTTGAAATGAAAAAGTAAAAATAATTAGTCTTGAACTGGAGACAGTAGTCATTGCCTAGCTGTTCATAGCTTCTTTGAAATAAGCTGTTTCTGTCCAAAATCTCCAGAACCTTGTTTGAACCATATCACCTGCTTCCTTCCCCCTAGCCACAACTATAAGCCCAGAGATAATCAACAATCCAAAAGAAACCAGTGCTAGGTTAAGCTGAATTAATCAGATGTCCACTCTCAAAATTTAAAGAAATATGTTGACTAAAGCCAATTGGTGGTTAAGTCACATTAATGGCAGAGCACAAAAGTAAAAGTCCATGTATTACAACTGAAATACCTCTGCTCCCCACCCTTCCAGGAGAGGTCTAATTGTTTAGTTGTTGCAATAAACTGCTTTTATTAAATGTTGAACAAGAAGTTTTTATTTTTGTAACCAAGTAATCTTTGACCAAAAAAAAAAAATCTAATAGGCACCTGTTATGTGTTCTGTACTATCCTAAAAAGCACTGTCTGTATAGGTACTGCTCTCTTCATTTTATTAGTGAGAAAACTGGAGATTCAGACAAAAAAAAATATTTCCAAAGTCATATAGCAAGAATATGTCAGGCCTAAGATTCAAACCTGGGTCTATCTGATTCCAAAACTTACAATATTTATAACACACGTTCAAGTATCTCTAATTATATGTATCATATACTTATTTTATATTGTATCACTTAACATATACAATATTATATATTATAAATGATATAAAATAAATATATATGATATGATTAAATCAATGATAAGAGATTTGCCTTGTATAATAACAATGCAAAATAAATGGAATTTACTCTTTTGAATTTAGAAATCTGGAAAGAGTGCTGCTCTCAATCTTTCTACAAAAAAATGTAAAATAATCTACAAATTGATAGCTTTCACCAGACATTTACAATCTCAGGGCAACAAACACAAAACCTAAAGAAAGATGGGAGATAAAGAGTATAAGTTCTTATTTATCTAGGGAATATGCTGGACAGTATATAAGATGATGAGAGGAAAACAACCAAAATTTTTAACAAATTGCTAAAAAGCCCAGTGTTCCCTAATTTGAGAGAATAGAAACCTTGGGGATCACAAACACAAAGGGAATTTGCATCCACTCACAGGAACTCCTCTATGGACCCTACTCACTAACAAGAGAGGTGTGGGGCAAGTAAAGAGTTAGGAGGAAACCCTTTTTTTTTGAGACGTGGTCTCACTACTCTGTAGCCCAGGCTAGTGTGCAGTGACGCGATCATGGTTCACTGCAGTCTTGACCTCCTGGGCACAGGTATTCCTCCCACCTCAGCTTCTCACGCAGCTGGGACTATAGGCAAGAAAGTCTTTCTTATAAAGACAGCTGAGGGAGGAAAATACTATCCACTCAAGCAAAATTACAAAACTCCACCTGGATTCTTCTCTCTATCTTTCGTAGGCAACAAAAGCCTTAGACCGCTGAGGGAAGATTCAACAAACCCACTTATTACTGGGCAAAAAGCCAAGATCTATTGCAGATAGAGAAAGAGAATAGAAAAAATTCGTATGTTCTTCCAGGAAAGGCAAGAAGTCATCCTAAACTCAAACAATTAGTGCTTTCCTACAGCTTGGAGAGTGAAAGAATCACTGAAAATGTCCCATCCTCAGAAACGTAAGTACTTTACTATAATAGAGACTGAACTAGTATAACAAAGCCTAAATGTCCTGCACCCAATATGGTACAACCAAGATAGCAAGCACTGAGCAGTATATAATAGCAGTTTATGACTGGGAGAGGGATAAAAAGCTTGGAAAGAGACCCTGTCTGAGGCACAGGCATGAAGGGAAAGCCTAAAGCCAAAGGTGGAACAGATATTGATAAAATTCTCCAACAAATCAGGCACTAATCTAAGGACAAGGAAATTCAAGCCTGTGGTACGCTGAGGCTCACAATTGCAACAAAATTGCAACAAAAATACAATTGCACACCCAGCTCCACTCCTAATTAGATTCACTCAATTTCCCTCATATCTCTATTCTAAAACCTAGCAAAAGAAAAGGTGGACATTTACAAACATAAATAATATTATTCTCAGTCTCTCCTGTTCTACATAAAATGTCCAACATTCAGACAAAATACACAACACTCGATAAAGCAAGAAAGAAAACATAACACCTTTTCAAAACACAAAGCAATTAACAGTACCAGATTCAGATATAATCTCAATCTTGCAGTTATTAAAGGATCTCTAATATGATTAACATGGTAAAGACTTTAGTGACAAAAAGTGGACAATGTTCATAAACAATTGGGAAATTTCAGAAGAAAGCTGAAGACTATAAAACTGAATCAAATATAAATGTTACAGATAAAAAATACGGTAACAAAATGAATATGTCCTTGCAGAGAAGATCAGTATAATTGAGGCAGCTGAGAAAAGAATCAGTGAAAGACAAGCTGGCCAACATAGTGGAACTCTCTCTACTAAAAAATAAAAAAATTAACTGTACATGTGGGAGCATGCCTGTAGTTTCATCATGTTGGTAAGGTTGGTCTCAAACTCCTGACCTCAAGTGATCCACCCACCTTGGCCTCCCCAAGTTCTGAGATTACAGGCATGAGACACCATGCCTGGCCAGACAAAGTCAATTTTAGAACAATAATAGTACCAGGGATGAAGATAAGGATTTTATAATAAAGGGATGAATTCACAAAACGCCATAACTATCCTAAATGGAATACACCTTACAACAATGCTTCAAGAAAAAACTGCTAAAAATGCAAGGAAAAATAGATAATTCATAATTATAGTTAAAGATTTCAACAATTGTTTCTCAGTGATCAATAGAACAAGCAAACATAAAATGAGTAGAGATATAGCTGACATCTTACTTAATGGGGAAAGACTGAACACTTTTTCTCTACAATTAAAAAAGACAAGCATATCCACTTCTGCTGCTTCTATTCAACATGATACTGGAGGTACCAGGCAGTGAAATACAGCAAGAAAAACACCTAAAAGGCATACAGATTGGAAAACAGGCAATAAAAGTGTCTCAGTTCTCTATTTGCAGGAAACATGATTGTCTATGTGCAAAATCCCAAAGGATCCAAGATCCTAAAGAAAAAAGCTACTAGAACTTGTGAGTGAGCTTAGCAATGACACAGGTTACAATTTCAATATATAAAAATCAACTAGCTTTTGAAATACTACAATGAAGAATTAGAAATTACAGTAAGCAAATTATTTGGAAAATTGAAGAATATCTTTCCCAAGCAATCACTCTACTAAAGAGGCTGAAATAATATTTAATACTTAGCATTTTAAATTTATAGACAAAATAAAATCTTAGCATTAATAAATTTTGGAAAAAATTACTTTCTTCCTGCCTGATTAATTTATTTTAGAAGTATCCAACAAATTGCTCCCCAGAAAAAAAATGTTTCAAAACTAAGCTCCCTATATCAACTGAGGAAATAACCATTTGAACTTCATTGTGTCATGTTAACAGTTCTGCTAACAAATATTGTTCGTATCTTCATTTTCTACAGTTGAAATACAAAATGTTTGCTGAAGATTTTATATTTCAAGGTGACTTGGCTATTTAAATCACTGCTGTGTTTTCTACTGAATCCTAGACAGTTACGTAGCAGTTATGCCAACCTTGTCCCTCCTTCCCCTTGGCAGATATTACTGATCTCAATATCCAGGTCCTTTAGCCTTTGACCAGGCTTAGAATCTTTCTTAGCACAGCCACCACCAAACAACCACTATGAGTCAAACAGAATTGACATACAAATTGATACCTATTTAACATCCTAGTGTTACAACACCAAATCCAAATTTCTTGGGGAATTAAATCCTCCAAAATCAAACACATCCTTCCCTGCCCATCTATCCGGTAAAATTTTCTTTGCTTTTCTTTCTGCCTTTTCCAAATCTGCTCTTTCTTCCAGGCCCAGTTCAGTCTCTACCTCAACCATAAAACCTTCCCTAAAATACCTGGGTTTACAATGAATACTATTTTTGTGAGCCTCTATTTCATTAATTAATTCCATATTTTAATGAAGAATCAGTATTTTTTATGGGTCATGAGTTATGGCTTTGGCACCTGAAACCAAGAGGTATCCATCCTATGACTATAATGTAGTCCTCCCATCACAAAGCTGAAAACAATGCAGGAACTCAACAGCTGTTGTAGGCAATTGGCTTTATCACCAGCATGCCCAAAAGGAAACCTAAGCTGATGTGCCATCCCAGGACACTTTGACAAGACAGCAGCATTCATCGTGAGTTACTCTTTTGGACTCATCAAAGTATTTCCCACAATGAATTTCAAATATTTGTGTTGTGATGAAACCTCTCTGTAGAAAATCCACCATTCTATAACAATAATATCCTCAAGTCATGATATTTTTCACCTACAGATCTGAAAAACCGTAAATACATATTTTACAGAACCCCAGACTGGTCTGATCATTTTTTCAGTTCAGAATGGAAAATCACCCCAAAGAACCAATTATGATAAATGTCAGGGTTAAATAAGAACTCTAAAAGAAAATATCAGCTCTATATGATACCTAAATCCTAAGGCCAAATAAATGAGGAATTATAACTAGCCATTGTAGATGTTACCCAGAGGCACACATGAGCAAACAAGGATGACTAGAACTGTGATAAATTTCATATTAATATATTAATCATCTGCAAAGTTAGAACTTTTTTTGGAACTTGTTCACATAGCTGTGTATCATGTATTTTTTTTTTCTGAGCAATTTCCCATGTCTTCCAAGATTTTTCATGGACATGGTCTTAATATCTCTGCATCATCATATGTATACCAGGCAGTGGGTAGCTTGGAATGAAGTGAACCAAAATGTTAATAGTGATTAACTCTGAGTGGCAAATGTGCTGTAACATACATTTATTTATTTATTTATTACAAATTTTTCCATATACTTGGAAAAGAAAGTTAATTAGAAAAATCTTCTTACTCTTCATTGTTTGAGGCTAAGCTCTTTATAGGTAACACCATCCTGTAGTGGATTCTTTTAAGAATATTTAGGATTTGGCAAAAATTTCTGTTAATCCTTGCCATGAAAATTGAGAAAGATGAGATGATACTGGCCAGTTCACTTAAAGAAATAGAACAACTAGTACTTTAACAATACAAACGCACACATAAACACATACCCTACACTGTAGCTTCTTCTTTAAATCTAAAATTAGGATTTCTTTTTCGATGGAACAGTCAATTATTTTGTAAACTCACCTTTAACACATTATATATGTGGTCGCTTTCATTTTCATTCTTGTCTTTCATTTTATAAATTTTTCATCACTTTTCTTTGATAGCAGAGATTCACTTATCCAATATATGTTATTTATAGTATTTTTATAATCTCTGAAACTTAACGAAAGCAGGTTTATTTTTCAATCTTTTAATAACATCATGCACTACCTGGGATAAGAGAAAGATAAATAGGTTGGTGGGTAGATTTCCTGCATCAATTTGCAAGTTTCAGCTGAGTCTAAAGAAAATGAATAATATCAGCTTCTGCTAGGAAATATATAAAAGCAATACTTATAGAGCTTACATTTTGTTGATAAATCTCAGAAATGATTATTCAAATTGCAGTGTGCAAATTCTAATTTTAAAAAGCTATTGAGATACCTTAAAATGTTTTCATAACTTTAGGTCATTCACAATTTATGTCTATTTTACTATTATAGACATTTTGAACAGATAGTAATCTTACTTTCAAACAATAACAGAAAGCAAATCAAAAGGGCTTAATTTTTACTACATTGACTTTGCCCCTTTATATTCAAGGACATAATGTATGTCTAAGTCTAAACACCTGAGAGGTAAAGTAAAAGGACTT
Organism: Cheracebus regulus; assembly: GCA_963574635.1. Lineage (NCBI taxonomy): Eukaryota > Metazoa > Chordata > Mammalia > Primates > Pitheciidae > Cheracebus > Cheracebus regulus. The sequence continues at coordinate 23,086 of CAUYQU010054377.1, forward strand.
TGATCTCATTTGCCTAAAGAACTCTTTCCAGTTCTGTTTCTGGTTGCCTGTTCCACAACAGAGTTTATAATTTAGTTGATAATTTCTCTGTTAACAGCAGACCCTGCAGCTTTTTGAATGACCACAGTAATCCCCTAGAGCCATTGTTTACAGTAATTTTTTTAATTTAACACTGTCACTGCAGGGAGATTTCTTCTCTAGCATACTAAATTTTTGACAGTCCATATGGTCTCAGCGAATTTCGCAGGTGCTGAGCAACATCCAACCTGTATTTTTGGCAACCTGCAGGGGAATTTAAGTCTTCCTTTGTCATTCTTCCTAATGCTGCTTACAATGTGTTTTAAAGGTACAAGTTACAAGGTAGTTGGTGGAAACGAGTTTCAAATGCCCTGTATTATCAAGGCAAATGCACTGTCAAGGAGAGTTCCCTTCTGAAAGAAGGAAACAAAAGCCATTCATTTAACAATTATCTTTGGATAACTATTATGGGAATATGAGTTTGAGATTTATTCTTGGTATGTCTCAGCTTTAGAGACAAGTTTGCTGTCTTTAACTACTGTGAAATATCGTGTACAAACTGGACACAGGGGTTCATACCTGTAATCCCAGCACTTTGGGAGGCTGAGACAGGAGAATCACTTGAGCCCAGGAGTTCAACACTAGACTGGGCAACACAGTGAGACTCTGTTTCTAAACAAAATTAATTAGCTGAGTGGTGGCATGTACTTGTAGTGCTAGCTGCTCAGGAGGTTGAGGTGGGAGGATCACTTGACTCCAAAAGTTTGATGTTACAGTGAGCTATGTTTGTGTTACTGCACTCCAGCCCGAGTGATAGTGAAAGATTCTATCTCAAGAAAGAAAGAAAGAAAGAAGGAAAGAAAGAAAGAAAGAAAGAAAGAAAGAAAAAGAAAGAAAGAAAGAAAGAAAGAAAGAAAGAAAGAAAGAAAGAAAGAAAGAAAGAAAGAAAATGGTAGTATATAATGTTTTCTTCACCTAGCTTATATATCTGGGTAAGTTTTAGATGAGCACCAAATCAATTGTTAATCTGGTTTATTACAGATCTCAAATTAATTTTAGAATATCAGCATATATTTGTTAGATAGCTGAATTGAAATATGGCTACTCAGTTAATCATATGATGAAACTATAATATTAGAACTGTATAGATAGGAAGAAAGCATTTTACAAATCTGAAGATATTTTTAAAGATTAAGATATTTCTCTTTTTCCTCAATTCATTTAGCATGTACTTTATATATATTATCCACAAAATTCTAGGAATTAGGCATTATTAATACCCCCATTTCATAGAGCAATTATTACAACCCAGGTTTTTTCTAATTCCAAAATCATGCACTTAAGGACTTACGCTATTTTTGCCCAATTTGAAAAATACTTTGGTCACTATAATGCACATTTTGGCATTTTATAAAATGGTTTCTCAGAAAATGAACCCCTTTCCATGCTTTGGGTTCACCATTGAATGGGTCAGTCTTTGTGGGAGACAGAATTTCACCTGTCACTGCCAATACTTTTGTTCCTTGCCCCTGGCAGCTAGGATACACAATCATGTGCTAAACTCAACAAATCTGGTGTCCTATCTAGGATTTTGAGTCTGGCATGAATATTCAAAGAAGGAGAAACAGTTTATAATTTGGTTCCAGCTTTGGCAACAGCTAGTACCTAGTTTCCAGTGATGATGTTGGCAACAAAATCAAGAAGCCAAGAATCTAGGGGTGGTGTCATCAGCAGTACTGTTTATAAGCAGACCATTCCAGGCTGTGATTTGGATGTCTGTCTTGAGCCTATTTCTATGCCTAGTTAGTTCTCCAACATTTTCATCAATTCTATGATCTACCTGATGTCCATCTAGTACACAGGTTTTCAACTTTAAATAACTGTAATTGTTATCTGTATCTTATACACTTACAGGTTGCCAGAACTAAAGAATAATCGTCTACTTACCCTTGCACCACATTATTTCTCTATGACTTCTTTTTACCAGCAGTGATTATAGCATCATCAATTATCTCCCAAAATCTATTTTTCCCTTTTTCCTTGAATTGCAAAACCCCCGATTTTAATTAGGCTATTCAATCAAAGACTATATTTCCCAAATTTCCTGGCAGCTAGGTTAGCTCATATAGCTAATGGGATATGAGTGAAATGATAGCTACAATTTATTTGTCATGATATTAATGGAAAAAAAGCATTGTCTCCACTTCACCTACACCCCTTACTGTTGGCTAGAAGGCAGACATGATGGTGGGAACTGAAGCAGCTGTTTTAGACCATAAGATGGAAGCCACAAGCTGAGAATAGCAGAGCAACAATGCAGGAGTTTGGGTCCTGGAAGAAGTGTAGCCTTCAGCCCTGTGTGCTTACCCTTGGACTAATTCTTGTAAAATAAATGAACTTCTGTCTTTTCAAAGCCATTGTTATGTTGGAATTCATTGGCAAGCAATCCTGCATTCTAACTAACGTGGCTATCAGCATTTTGAACTATGTCACACAACTGCTTGCCAGGCATCCTTAATGTTGAATTCTCTTGAAGCTTTCTTATGAGAAAAGAAGCATTGCTTCAGGTGGCTCCCACCTTGAGCTTTTTGAAATTCAGTCATTTTTTTCAGCCAAATATAATAGCTACACAGTGGTAACAGAAGTGAGAAAAAACTACAGGGGGACTGCTTGGGCACTTGGGCCACAGCGGCAGAGATGGAAGCCCCATGAAGAGACATAGAAAATTTGAATGAGCATAAAAGATCAGATTTTAGTTTTGTATGCCACTCGAAAAGTGGTAGGAGGCCTTTTAGTAGTACTTAAATAATAGTATCATGATAGTTTTCATTCTGAAATTCACGCCACCCTAACTGAATAGAAGAATAAATGAAAGAACACAACCGTGTTGTGACTTATGACACACTTTTATAATTGACAAAAGTGCTGTTGACGTTATTTTTTATTAATCTCATTGAACAAATGTTCCAAAACTAGATCTTTTTCCAATTAAACATAATCTCTATTTCATAAATTAAAGTTAACAAAGTCAAATGCAGTTCAGTTATGAAAATCTGTCTTTCTTTTCTCAGCTCACAGTTGACCAATCCCATGTGCATAAGATAAAAGGATAGGGATACAAGTGGCTTTACTAAACATTTTGGTATGCGGAGAAACCATTACACTATTGATGCTATGGGACTGCAATCACTTTCACATAGAATGAAACACGTGGCCTACAATAAATTACTGTGTATGTTAGGGCCTTCGTTTAGCCCCAAGTGCTTCATAATGGGTGTTTTCTGTACTAAAATCTCTGCTTTCTTCTTTCCCCATCTGTGGCTCACATTCTATAGCTAAAGAAAAACAAATCCTATTTCTGCATTGTTACACGAATGTAAAAGTTTACTGTTCCCAGGAAGTGGGAATGAATCAGTAATTATAAGCATTAAAATTACTATCATTGTTAATTTTCTTTACTTACCCAAAATATGAGAAAAAATTAAGTACAGTGGAAATTATTTTTTTTAAAAAAATACATATGACATATCATAGAGTCATCTTCTTGAACCATATCAATTTCCTCCCATATGTATTAGAAAGCCAAGAGATCTGATAACTTTTTCCCTCTGTTCTGATACTTATCAAGCCAAGTATTTCTTAATAGTATGATGATTACCAGCTGCCAGAGATGATTGCTTTAAAGCCCTTGTAACATCAGCATAAGTCAGCCTAAGAGATGAGCAAGGAGACTAATCACAGACCTTTGAACATGACTAAGCAAACCACAGCCAAAGGATAATGTCTCACAAAGAACTTGTCATCTTTGGATGCTGGGGTTTTTTCTACCATATACATTCCATAATGGTTATAAATTCCATTAGCACTAAATACCCACTGAGCTCTAAGCCAAAAAAAGAAATGAAATTCTGTCTATACAATATCAAGACAGCCAATTGATTCAATTTGTTAAAGCAACTATTTACAGAGTACGTTTTACGTGCCAGACATTCATGTAGGTGATAAGGATATAGCAGTATATAAGACAGAGTTCCTTAAGTCTGCAAGCTTACAGTCTAGTGGTGACTACAACCCCTATGATTGTGTAAAAAGCACAGTGGTTAGCAGAGAAGTAGGTAGTACAATCTGAAAGTCTGAGTTCAAATTCTAACTCCATCATGTAATTTCATGTTACTTAAATTCCAACTTCCTCAGTTTCTTCATCTTTAAAATAGAAATAATAACTGTACTTGATTAACAAGTCTGTTGTGAAAATTAAGTGAGAAGATATATTTAAATCACCTAGAATGAACCCTGGTATAGAATTAATAATAACTATGAGTTATGATGAATTTTTTTAATTGCATAGTTTTTTAACACAAAAAAGTAAGAAATTTTGCCATACATGAATGTTATAGGAACACTTCCCAGGGATAAAATGCCAGGCAAAGGAGGGCGGTTCCTGGCAGAGGAAATAGTTATAAAATATATGAGAATATGAAACCACATGGTAAGCACCCCCTCAGTATTGCCAAAATGTAAATTCGGAGGATGTTTCTCAAAACCTCAATCTAACTGTTGGCTGGTTATGTATATTAAAATCTGGATGAAAGATATTTTCATGATATTTTAAGATAGCTAGATTTTTTAACACCATAGAGTGAGCAGGACAGCAAATCCAGATCATGCAGGACACATACACAATGAGAATCCAGAGAAACACTTTGTGCAAGTAAGTTACACCATCTGATTTGTCTTCTTAAAAGAGCACACTTCCTCTGTGAGGACAATATAGGAAGGGGACAAGGAAAATAATTGAAATTCAAAGTAGAGAATACAGAACTAGAAAATAAAAGATGGATTCAAAATATATTTTAGATGCAAAGTCTTCAAGACTTGATGTTTGTGTGGAGTAAGCGATGAGATATTGAAAATTAATCCAAGGTTTTACATTTGAGAAATTAATTTAAGCAAAAAATCTGAAGGAAGAATAGATTTCAAGGTAAAGATCATGTGTTCAGTTTTGAACAACTTAATTTGAGATGCCTCTATGACTTCCAAATAGAGATGTAAAGTGAGTACTTGAACATCTATGTGAAGTTCTCAGGAAAGAAGTCTGGGATAGAATCTTAAAAATACACATGCTATGTATGGTCCTTGGGGTGGAAATGGAATTGCCCAGGGAGGCAAGAGAAGAGGGTCCTAGGATGTGGCCATAAGGAGCATCAGCACCTAAGATTAGAAAGGAGAAACTGTTTTTGGAAAAATGAAGAAAAGTAGCCAAAGTGACAGAAAAATCGGAAAATGTTAATTTCATGGAAGGCAAAGAAAAAGCATGTTTATCAAGAAGGAAGAGCTGATAAAACACATGAAGAGAGTTCAAGTAAGGTGGGAACTGAATGTTGTCCTTTGAAGTCTTTCGGTCCTTGGTGGTCTTGACGAGCGCCAATCAGGGAAGTGGTGTGGGTGGAAGCAGATTGTGCTGAAATGAAGAGTCAGTGGGAGCAGAGGAAGCCCGGCTTTGAAGTGAAGGAGCCTGCTGGGGCCACAGCTGGAAGGTCTTAGAGGACCCAGGCAGGACTTGGGTGGTTTCTCTTAAGATACAAAAGACTAGGATATGTTCAAATTCTTGAGGTCCATGAGTGGGTGGCAAATGATGGAATCCTGAGCATAGCTTTCTCAACTTTCAAGACATAGCTCAAATATCCCTGCTTCTGAGGAATCTTTCCTAATAATCTAAACTAAGACAAGGCAATATGCCCATAAAATACTATACAGACCTCTATTAAGCCACTAATCACACTGTAATTATTGATTTACTTGTGGTTTCACTCACTAAAATAGAATCCATTGAAGTGTAGGGATTACTTACCTAGCACAACTGAATAAAATCAGTTCCATTTAATAAACGCAGAAGTCCAGTTCTATTTTTTTCAAAGTCTGGCCAGAGACAAATACTATTGGCTTTTTATCTTTTTTTAGAGATGGGAGTCTTGCTCTGTCACCCAGGCTGGAGTGTAGTGGTGCTATCATGGCTCACTGTACCTCTATTTCCTGGGCTCGAACAAGCCTCTCATCTCGGCCTCCCACGTAGCTAGGACTATAAAGTGGCTGGGACAACATGAATGTGCCACCATGCCCAGCTTATTTATTTATTTATTTATTTTGCAGAGATGAGGTCTCACTATGTTGCCCAGGCTGGTCTTGAACCTCTGGGCTCAAGCAGCAATCCTCCCTACTTTGGCCTCCCAAAGTCCTGGGATTATAGGCATGAGCCATCATGCCCAACCCTAACTATGGGCTTTTTAAAAGGCCTACATAAAAAGAATTCCAACCAACCCTTGAACTTAACTTAGTGAGATATGTTAGAACAGATAAGGCTATACAGATTTCTTCTATGAATGACTTTGCCTCTAACGTTCCTATAAGGCCCATATTTTATGCATATTTTTATCTTCTGCTGAGTCTAGCAAGGCACTGAACATAACCTAGGAAGTTCAATAAATCCTTGTTAATTGATCTTCATCTGTATATGAAAACTAGCATATACAAAACACAAAGATTGCCTCTGAATATTGTGGTAAAAGTAATATCTGTTTGGTAATATCTGTTGGTTAGCTGTGCATTTCGTGTCACCCATCACTTTGACAGACTGTTCATACAAAACAGCAGGTAAGTAAATCATGGAGGGTGAGACCATCCACTTACCACAGAAAATAGATGTATTACTCTCTCTGCAATATGCAATCTTCTTTAGCTGTCAAGTAATTAAAATTGCCAAGCTTGAGTTCTAATTATTTAAATTTGTTGATGCCAGAAACTGATAATAAAGTGTATCTGATTTCAGGGACACCATTCACGAGCAGAGCAATTGTGTAGCAGCCCCAAACCAGAATCCTTTCTAGCTAAAAGTATTTACAAGGCAACCCATCTATTGTTCTCTATGATGAAGCTGTACAGGGCATTTTCCTTCTTTGCAAATCACAGTCATTTTATTTTGTTGCGGCTACTCCTCCTGCATCAAGCACAGATGTACCAAGAGAGCCGAAAAGTCAAAAAAAACAGCAAGAACTCCAATGTACTGACATTCAATCTTTCTTGACTGAAGAAACCTAGCAAAGGGTGATGCTATTTCTCTTCCCAGTATGTTAGACAAATGTCACTAAATGTACACGTCTGTGGCAGAGGTCACTGATTTGTCTATATCTGTGTTTTCAAATTTTAAATAATAGTTTGTGGAAGAAAAAAAATTTGGTAGGGGACATTGCAAATTATGAGCTCAGAAAATACTTGGTTGAAAACATAGGCCCTATTATTAGGAGAATAACACTTCTAGGTCTGGAACAGAGGAAACCTCTCAATTATTGTGGAATAGCTGGGGACACGAAGTTGAAAACTGGACATTCATTTCAAGCTATTAAATGATATGTTGTACTACAGGAGGGCATTTAGAGTCTGTGTGACTTCTGCAAAAGGTAGCTACCATGAGCATATTTGTCTAGCTTTCTTCCCAAATTCCTACTGAAGTGACCCACGGAAGGAATATTCAAATGGAAAATATTGCCTTAGCATCAGACACTAGAAGGGTGCTCCAGCTCTCCATACCAGAAATTGGAAAGGATGGAAAGATCCTGTGGGGATCAAAACTTTAGACTGTAAGAGGACACATCAACCAACCCTTATTCCCTGCAGGGAGCATCCAGAACCAGGGTCAGGAAACATGATCGTGGGTAGATTTCTGCTTTCCTGTCTTTCCAGACTGACAGCACAGAACCTGGCAGCCAACATTAGAAGGCTTCATGGTTTTCTTCTAGCACAGATAGAACCAAAACAGGCAAGAGGCAGGAATATGGGAGAAAATTAATCCGCAATGTGCAGTGACATATCTCCCAGCCATGATGACCTGCCCCTGCGCCCTCCCAGATCCTCTCATATTGGCTACATACTGTGAGATTTGTGTTGATTTGGTTGTTTGCTGTTCCGTACTTCCCTCTGTCTAGACTTGAGGAACCACTGTGGAACATTCAGGGAGAACAAGAAGCATACCAGTTTCTAACAGAACCCACTCAACTCCTACAAAGGTTGGCAAGCATAGGCAACCTTCTGGAAGAAAAAGAACACTGAAAAAAATTATGATACACTTAGAAATTTGGGGATTGTAAATAAAGGGAAGCACTTAGAAAAATTACACTTATCCTGTGACTCAACAGATACTTTTTGAGCAACTACCATGTGTTAGGCACTTTGTTAGGTTAAAAAGAAAAAATAAAGCAACCCTGACTTCTTCCTTCTTTTGATTTGCTATCAGAATCAAATAATCTTTAAAAATAGGTAATCCATGTATCAGAAAGATTCCAGGGACCACTGAGTTGATTTCTATTTGAGAAATATAAATAAATAAGAGGGACGAATCTAAGATTAAGAATTAGTTGAAAATAAAAACCATATTAAAGCCACAATGGAAGCAAATAAAAATACAGAAAATTAAATCAGTAAACCATAAAATAAATTTGAGAAAGACACCCAGAACTCTCATGAAAGCACTAAATAATTTAAACTATGAACAGAGAAGAAGAGAGACAGAGACAGATCCTGGTACTTCAACCTCTGATTAACAGGAAATTCCAGAAAGAAAAAATATCAATATTCAAAGCAATGCTCAAGGAAAAATTTGCTGATTAAGAAAGGTCTGTTTTGTGTCAATTGACAAGCTATTTCTAATATTTATAAGAATAGTCCAAGGACTTAAATAGTCCAAACAATGTAAAAAATAAGTATTAACACTAAGTACAAGATTTTCTATAAAGTTACAATATTCAAGACACTGTGCTATTGGTGTAAGAATAGTGCATTGGGACAGAATGAGAGTTCAGAATGGACTTGTCCTTATATGTCCAAAAGACTCCAGACCAAGACAAAAATCAATTCAATGGTAGAAAGAAAAGTATTTTCAACAAATAGAGCTGAAATAACTGCATAGTGACGGAAAAAAAATGATGAATCTTGGTCATGTTCAAGATTATTATTTGTATTATTATATCAAAATAATAATTTAGAGTAGATAATAGGCCCAAACTTTTCAGCTAAAATTATAAAGCTTCTACAAGAAAACATGGAAGACTATTTCCCTAACATCAAGGTAAGCAAATATTTTTTACAGAGCATTAATCATGAAATTAAACACTGGAAAATTGGTCTTTACCAAAACTTAAAACTGTTCATTAAAAAATCTCATTTAAGTAAATTAATAAATAAGCCAGAGACTAGGAAAAAGCATGTGCAATACTTACATATATGAAGTATATGTATCCAGAACATATTAGAAACTCTTACAATTCAATGATACAAATAATCCAATAAAAATTATCAAAAGACTTAGACAAATCACAAATATAAAAATGACAGTAAAAAAGAAAATTTTGTTCTATACCATTAGACATTAGGGAAATGCAAAATAAGTCAGATGGGTACATACCATATATGAGAATGTCTAAAATAGAAAATACTGACAACACCAAATGCTACTGATGATGTGGAGCAACTGGAATGCTCATATATTGCTATTAAGGCTATAAAATGGCATAACTGTTTTGGAAAGTCATTTCGCAGTTTCTTACAATGTTAAAAATTGTAAGAAACTACAATTTCTTACAATACTTCAGCGTTGCCCATGTATTTTTCAAGGAGAAATAAATATATATGTCCAATGACCACAAAAATACTTGTATAAGAATGTTCATAGCAGTTTGTTTTATAGTAGCTCTGATTTGGTTTGGCTGTGTCCCCATCCAACTCTCATCTTGAATTCCCACCTACTGTGGAAGGTAATTGAATCATGGTGGCAGGTTTTTACTGTGCTTTTCTCATGATAGTTAATAAGTCTCATGAGATCTGATCATATAAGGGGGAGTTTCCCTGCACGAGCTCTCTTCTCTCATCTGCAGCCATGTGAGATGTGCCTTTCACCTTTCACCATAATTGTGAGGCCTCTCCAGTCACATGGAACTGTAAGTCCATTAAACCTCTTTCTTTTGTAAATTGCCCAGTATCAGATATGTCTTTATCGGTAGCATGAAAGCAGACTAATACACATATCACCCCAGTTAAATGGCTTTTATCAAACAGACAAGCAATAACAAGTGCTGGCAAGGATGTGAAGAAAGAGGAACCCTCATATATAATTGATAGAAATGTCAATTAGTGCAACAGTATGGAGGTTTTCAAAAAACTAAAAACAGAACTGCAATATGACCCAGCAATCCCTGCTTGGTATATACCTCAAAGAAATAAAATCAGTATATTGAAAAGATAACTGCACTCTCATGTTTATGGCAGCACTGTTCACAAGAGCCAAGATTTAGAAGCAATTGTTTCTAAGTTTTCATCAACAAATGAATGGATAAAGAAAATGTCAATATGTTTCTAACTATAACTATCCTGGACATTTTGTTAGTCACAGAAAATTGTTGTCTTAATTATTTTCAAAAGATGGTTTATAATAAGCTTAACAGGTACTCTCAAATACAGGCTTTTACTTTAACAGGTACTCTCAAGTACAGGCTTCTGATAACTTTGGAGATTGTAACATTAGAATAAAGGAAAATGTACAAGACTCATGAAGAGCCGAAATGTTCATAAATATAAGGCAAACCAGAGTTAACTAAATGGACTGAACTCAGAAAGCTAAATCCTTGTTTTATTTTCAGAGTCAATGACACTTATCTTGAACTATGTATGGCCTTTAATAATTAAGTAGGGTATACTCCTGAGATCAAAATTTGGAACATGTTTGTCTCTCTCTTCCTAGTTTCTCTAGAATTTGGAAACTCTCTGCGAGTATTCTTAACTTATGGCAATATAGTTGTTTGCATCAGTGCAGTAAGAATCCATTTTTCTTTTGCAACAGGATACAATTAGAAAAACTGGGTATTTTACCAAGGCTTTGGCTGGAAAAGTATGCTTCCCTTTAAGGAGTCAAGCTCGACTTGCAGAGCTGATAAAAGCCCACTGGGGAAACTGGCCTCATTCCCTTGTCTATGCAGTCCTTGTACAAGGTTCCTGGCCTGTGGTCAGTAAAGAATGTCACTTTCTAACAGGTCCAGGAGCTCCAAACTTATACTTGGATCTTACGAGGAGAGGATCACCCAACTCACAGGTATTTGAGGATGCAAACCTATGGCTGGGCTCGGCTTTAAAAGGTCTTATCTGTGATTCCTTGATGAACAGAGTTCCGTCAAAGGCAAAAGGCCTATGTAGAAATAATTATTCTTGCTGCATTTTATGCAAATGATCAGGCCAAGGATAAGACTTAAGTCTATTTTGCAAACCATTCAGTCCTATGATAACTTCTTTTTCGAGATGGAGTTTCACTCCTGTTGCCTAGGCTGAAGTGTAATGGCACGACCCCAGCTTACCACAACTTCCACCTCCCGGGTTCAAGCGATTCTCCTGCTTCAGCCTCCTAAGTAGTTGGAATTACAGGCATGCACCACCACGTCCCACTAATTTGGTATTTTTAGTAGAGACAGGGTTTCTCCATGTTCGTCAGGCTGGTCTTGAACTCCTGACCTCAGGTGATCAGCCCACCTCAGCCTCACAAAGTGCTGGGATTACAGGAATGAGCCACCATGCCCAGCCATAATTTGTTTTTTAACCAACGTGAAGACCGTAGAGACAGAAACCATGTTTCAAAGCTTATCATATATTTGTCATTAAATTCTAAACTCACTAGTTTTTTTTTTTTTTTTTTTTTTCCTACGTTTTAGAATAATCCTGCTTTTTCCTGTTAACCAAACAGCAATCCCTTGCGGCAGCTCAGAAATACCAAAAGGGATGGGTATTGTAAAAGTCTGGATCAGTATTCTAGTTCTGAGCAGTTATTCTGCAAATCCTGCCAGGATGCCCATCACTTGGAAGTTTCCCTTTGGGAAAGAAGGCCCGAGGAAGTTAACCAAAGCCAAGAACCATGCACCCAAATCCTAGCAAGTATAACTATAGCTACCAGTTATCCTGTTGTGTCACAAGACATCCATTTCTCTCCTGTGTTGGAGGAGGACTCAATTCCACAGCTTCACCTTAGTTTTCAGCTTATGATAAGGAGTCCATGCTCACCTGCAACGTGCCTTTTAACCTCTGTTTCCATCTGCCTCTGAATTCCTCAGATTCAGTTTTTTTCCCCTAGGGCTTTGACTCAAAGCTTGGAATTGAGTTCAGAACAAAGTCTCAAGGGGGTTCCAAATCCAATTTCTTCTTTCATAGAATTAAGGCAATATACTTCTCAGGAAGGCATTGTGAAAATTAAATGTGATATCTGAATATCTTGCCTCAAATATGGTAGTTAATAATCAAATATATAAATTAAAAATGTTTTGAGAAATTAACTTTCCCTGAGTCATTTGCTTTATAACTAAAAAATTTTTATGTGAATCAGAAAGTATGTTAAGGAATTTAACATAAATTAAATTATCTACTCAAAAAAGAATAAATTTCTACAGGTAACACTTCAGTTTGTGAGTCCAGAAACTTGGGCCACTTTATGACATCCCTGTGTCCCTTGATAACTAGGAAGATTTCAAGAGCCTACAAGAGTTTAGGTTTCAGTTCCTTGAAAACTTGTGTTTTACGTAAAACCATGCGGCATGAAATTTGGTCCCTGATGGTTGTCCAGAGAGTGTCATTTCTAAATCTGAAAGCAAATAGAAAAGAATGAGTGTCTATAGGTAGAATTTGGGTGCTTCTAAGAAAAAAAAGACCCAGAGGTTTTCTTTATTTTTGACTTCTGCCTCCATTATAACTTCCATACCAATCTTTAGCAGAATGATACAGCTTAGGTAGAATCTAGTGAGTGGTTTCATTTCAAGTGTTTTGTTTACATGGCTCAAGAGAGGAGATTGGAAAGAAAAATATTACAGTTAGAAATAAAGTGGATTGGTCAAAGGACCTTGAAATCCCACAATATCACCACACTAACTAGACTTCAAGAAGCTCCTTTATTTGGACTCAACACTCTCACTGTAGTATTGAAAGACAGTATTTAGGGAAAAAATCAACATTCCATTGCCTCAATTCCCAAAAGTTATTTGACTCAATGAATCTGCATGGGGTGAAGCATTAAAAACCATTAATTTACCTCCCTTTGATGATACTAACATCTCTCCTCACTCATATGCCTTTTGAAATAGATTTGAACTCACGCCACTTCTAGAATGTGTGATCCATTGAAAGTCTCTCTTTATCACTGGTTTCAGTTTGCACATATGTAAAAAGGGAATGATAATACCTGTACTACTTATCTCACTGAGTTATTTGGGAGGATCATAAAGGATACTGTGTATGAGAGCACTTGACAGTGTATAACATGCTACGGTAAATTGCAAAAATGGCCACAGTTTTCTTCTGCCCTGTATCCATGCTTCTTTCCAATTTGAATGTTTAGCTATCTTGTCAAGACATACATTTCTTCACTCCTAGAATCCGAGCTGATCTTGTGGTTGCCTCCGACCAACGGAAATTGTCAGACATAATGCTGTGACAGTTCTGACCTAGGCCTCAAGAGATCCTGCATGAATCTACTCCTCTTGGAAACCATGAGAAAGCTCATGGAGCAGGAAGAAGCCATCCCCAGCTGAGGCCATCCTGAACCAGCTAGCCCACAGTCAATGGGGCAACTTCTCACCATCCCACCAGCCAGCCCTGCTGGGAAGAGCTGAGCCTGGCCCATCTGCAGAGTCTCCTGGGAAACTCTCAGACCCATGGGCTGAGTAAATGGTTATTTTCTTAGGTGAACACATTTTGGGATGATTTTTTAAATAGCCAACAGATAACTGATATACATGTCATAGATATTAAAATGTCAGGACAGTATTTTCATTTCCTTATCTTTCAAAAGAAAGAGATCTACCTGAAAAATCATGGAGAAAAGTTAACCTAAAATTCTTTTCAAAATTAGATAAGTCACTTTTATGGAGAATTCAATTTTTGTCTTCTATTAAAAACTTAAAGAGTATGATTTTGTTGTCTAATTACTTGTAGAGCACACACATATGTTTCTTGGGGTAAATTTATGTTCACAATGGTCCTTTCATATAGCAAAATTTTTCATTTTATAGACATTCTCATGAGAAATATATCTATTGTGTTGAAAAGTAGCACATCTTCCATTCACATGACTAAATGTCACCTAGAAAATCTGAAATTAAAAAAGAAATCTCTTAGAGATCATCTTTCCTGTCCCACTTAATTCAAGAACCCACTCTCTATAATATCCCTGAGAGTACTCACCTGTCTTTTATTTGAACCATTTCTATGATTTTTTTTAAAAGAAACTTTTGTCAGACTTCCATTTTGGGGATCTGGAGTAACTACAAGCTCATATCTTATTTATGTTTGATTAATTAGTTAATTACAGCTGTGCACTAGAATGCTGGTGTGGGTATCATGAACAATGGGTTATGATTAATCTAATTCTCTTCATCTATTCACCAATCCAAAATAAAATAAAATGCAAGAATAGAAGAAACTCACTATTTTTAAGGCAGCCTTTATTCATACCAGGATAGACCTAGTCATCAGAACATCTTATTCATCCAACCTACTGACACTAACGCTGTTGTTAGGCTAAACAGAGTAAGTCTGCAATGCATACATCCTAAGCCACACTAACTTGTCTCCAAACCAGTTTTTCTCCGACTCTAGCTGCATCCCACAGGAAATCAAAAACCCTCCAATTCCTGCTGGATTCCCCAGACAGATATCAAACAGACTCAATGGACCAGTCCTCTTTGCTACTTTGTGTCACATGGCATTCTCTTCCTTTCATGCTCCAATTGACTATAATTACATTCCTTAATACTGCTCAAAAAGCAGCAGCCCTGTTTAGGGTCCACACTAACAGTGACACCACTGCTTAGATTGCAACAGAGCCAAGGTTACCCCAGCAAATGCCCACTGGTGTCAATGACAGGTTGTTCATATCTGACACCCAGCACCGTAGTGTCTGCTCTGAGAGTCTTAAACTCGCCTCTGTCAAAGCTCTCAGCACCTCCTCGCCTCATGTAGAAGCCTCTTACACCAAAGAAATGCTAGTATAACTCTAGTAGTTTTCTAGTCTTTCTCTAGTAGTGCATGCTTGTGGTTTCCATCTCTAAGGGAGTGAGTATGAAGCGTATCAACTGGTAGAGGCTGAGTCGCAGAACAAGCCATCCAGAATCTCAGCTAATTCATTAACTTATAGGCCTTACAAGTCAACTTGTTAAGCCTCCCATGTAATTCTTTCCAGCCATATTTTGCTATCCTTAAGAAAATGTCAATAACCCAATTATCTTCTCTGAGGATGAATTTTTCCCCAAAGCTCCCAAACTCTTCATGTGAGAGTCAGAGTTTGAGATAAAGACTTAACTTCTATTTTGTTTCCCCTACCTAGTAGTAAAGTATCAGAAATTCTTTGCAACCATGAGAAACCTATAAGATAGTCTTCCAACAAGGGAAGAATAAGTAAAGTTTTGTGTGGTTTCTAATCTCTGTACTTTTTCTTATAAACAGCTCAACTGTTAGAGAAGAGGAATGGGATGAGTTAGTGTCACTCAGCAGTGATAGGGTGCTACCCAGGAAACAAGATGGGAAGAAGGAGAAGGAGTGGTGCTCTTAATCTGAGAGGCGGCAGACATTCTGAGTCCAGTTCTGGGAGTCACCCAGGGCATGGAAGTGTGAGGGCATGAACAATGAGAAGGACTGCAACTGCCACAAATAAGATGATTCTGTAGTGATCCCCTGATGAGGACAGCCCAGAAGACCCTCCCTGCACCCTACTTTAGAAAAAGGGACTCATTCTGCTCTGCCCCTCACACAAATTCTCTGGTCACCCCCGTAGCACACTCCATTGTTCTCTCTCCTGGAGAATATGTTGCTTCCCATCAACACATAACAGGGAGGGAGGGAGGTGTACATCAGAGCTGTAGCTTTACCTATCAAAGGGTGAAAAAGAAAGTCCAGGACTTTAGGGCCAGACTCAGGACATTTGAGTACTCCAAACCAAGGGCAGGGAGGAGTGAAAAGCATGACTATATTCTTACGAATGAACATTGAACAGTATCCTCCACTTCCCCCTCCATAAAGTCCTCCAGGCATCCTGAAAAATGCTGAATCCTATGATCCACACAACTTACGCTCAGTGTGGTATCCCTATCTTGTATTTAATCCTTCTTCCATATGACAACCTTTCAAATACTTGATAACAGCTCTCATGCCCCCTCTGTCTTCTGTCCTCTGGGCTAAGTTTCCCTTGATCCTTCAATTAGAAAATAAGTATGCCTGAATGAAGCCATTTGAACAAAATTCCCAGCAGCCTCATTGAAGCAGGGAACCCCATCTGCAATCATCAGTGTAAACATTAAATAAGGAGATCCCTTTGATATTGTCTACAAGACAGCCATCAACACAGTGGGCCCTGTTAAACAAAGTCGTAATGAAATTACACAGTGTAAAATGCTGCACCCAAATGAAAAAACTATAGTTTTATTTTGCAAGTAAACTGTTTTGCATTGTACCTTGGTATAGGGCTTATTGTCCATGAGATTTGTAAGCTCTTTAAGGGCAGAGGTAGCATTTCATATTACTTCCCAATGAACATCCTGCCCAGATGTAGGCATACAGTTTGCACTTAGTAAGTACAATTTTAGTAATAGGCTTGTGGATTGAATGCCTGTATATGATTGGTCTTCCTTCCATCATCTTTTTTTCTTTTCTTTTTTCTTTTTTTTTTTTTTGAAACAGGGTCTCATTCTGTCATCCAAGCTGGAGTACAGAGGCACTAACATGGCTCACTGCAGCCTCAACTTTCTGGGCTCAAGCAATCCTCCTGCCTCAGCCTCCTGAGTAGCAAGGTCTATGGGCATGTACCACCACACTCAGTTAATTTTTTTTTTTTTTGGTAGAGATGGAGTCCTATCATGTTGTTCAGGCTGATCTCAAACTCCTAGGCTTAAGTGATCCTTCCAACTTGGCCTCCCAAAGTGCTGAGATTACAAGTATGAGCTACCACCCCTGGCATTCTATAATCTTCAAAGCCAAAATACAGAGGTGTCTACCAAAGTCAGGACTAGGGCATTACAGTTTGTGGTAGGAAACAGGCATACTGAATGGCAGAACTTCAGGATGAGTTTTATGTAGAACAACTCAATTCACATTCTTCTTCACAGTCCTAATGAAGCTACACCCCTTATATAATTGACACTGGAATTGTAGACCTGAAAATGTAAACTTCAAGAAAGTCTTAGAATTCCCATTTTTCCAAAGGATCAACATGATCCACAGGGTAACATTTTTAGAGAAATCTGACATGGCCTAATTCAAAAGCAAATAGGAAAAAACAGTTCAAATAAGTTTAAATGTAGTCATCTATCATAAAATTGATTTAACCATGGGTATGTTTATTTACTCAATAAATATTACTTTAATACCTCTTATGCCAATGTACTATCCTGAAACTCTGAATATTATTCAACTATTGTTAATTATTACTAATGATAATCACTTAACTATTGCTGCAATAATTCTGCATATGAAAAAAACTTCAAAATGTCAGTGACTTAAAACAGCAAATATTTCTTTTTCTTGCTCACAGGTCTACAGATTGAAAGAGTTCACTTGGATTATAATTGGGCCTGAGTTTAGATATTATTGGGTTCTGGTTAGCACCAAATGTTTTCATTCAGAGACCAGATGCTACCTATAATATAACCTTCACATAGAGGACTGCAAGAGGGGCCATGTCTCTTACAGAACATTATGGAAACGGTCACTTCCACCCACTTCCCATTGGCCGGAGGAAGGCATATGGCCAAGCCCAACATCAGTACAACAAGGAAATAAGACGTTCCTACTCCAGTGGGAGGAGCTAAAAAGTCACATGGCAAAAGACATGGATGTATAATTCTTTCACAGTAGGAAGAGAAGTGTTTGGAAAAATAATATAATCTATCATAAAGACATGACCATGCTTATGAGGCTTAAGTGAGGGGGCAGAGAAAGCAAGCAGATAATTATTAAGCTCAATGGGAATTCACTCAATAATTTTTAGTGAAGTTAGATATACTGAATATATTTAAATCATATTTGCTGGCTGGGCATGGTGGCTCATGCCTGTAATCTCAGCACTTTGGGAGGCTGAGGCAGGTGATGAGCCCAGGGGTTTGAGACCAGCCTGGACAACATTGTGAAACCTCATCTATTCAGAAAATACAAAAATTAACAGGACATGGTGGCATACACCTGTAGTACCAGCCACTTGGGAGGCTGAGGTTGGAGGACTGCATGAGCCCAGGAGGCAGAGGTCACAGTGTGATCACACCACTGCACTCCAGCCTGGGTGACAGAGTGAAACCCTGCTCAAAATTTTTAAAAAAATAATAAAAAGGAGAGATCCAAGATGGCCGATTAGCAACAGCTCAGGAATGTAGCTCCCAGTGAAAGCGCAGAGAACGAGTGGACGCCGCACTTTCCGACGAATTTTTGTTGCCCACAGACCGGGAGATTCCCGGCAGAGGAGCCAC
>CAUYQU010054379.1:0-12837 GCA_963574635.1 Cheracebus regulus
CCCCCCCCCCCCCCCCCCCCCCCCCCCCCCCCCCCCCCCCCCCCCCCCCCCCCCCCCCCCCCCCCCCCCCCCCCCCCCCCCCCCCCCCCCCCCCCCCCCCCCCCCCCCCCCCCCCCCCCCCGCCCCCCCCCCCGCCCCCCCCCCCCGCCCCGCGGGGGGGGGGGGGGGGGGGGGGCCGGGCACGGGGGGGAGAGAGAGAGAGAGACTGACTTTAACCCCTCCCTCACTTACTTGGAGCAGTTGTTCTCAATCTTGGTTACACCTTTGAATCACTAGGTGATTGAAAATCAGCTGTTAAAATATCCTGATTTCCAGGTCACATTCCAGACCAATTAAATCAGAGTCTCTAGAGGTGAGACCCAGGCATTGGTATTTTTTAAAGCTCACAGATGACTCCATGTGCAGGCAAGGTTGAAATCCTAGTAAACTATAGCACAGGGAGCAGCTGCCCTGTCTGGGCTTAGGCATTGTCAATTACCAGTCCTTAGAGCAAAGGAGTCTTTTTGGTTCTCCAGAACTCCTGTTATGGGGCCAGAACGTCTTGGGTGGACACCATAGTGGATCTATTATCCACTTGGACTGCCATAACAGATGTTACAGACTGGGTGACAACAGAAATGTACTTACTCAGAATTCTCTAAGCCAGAAGTTTGAGATCAAGTTACCAGCATGAGTTTCTGATAAGGGTCCTTTCCTGGTTTATAGACGGACACCTCACCTTGTCTGACATCTCATAGGTTTTCTTATGGGACCTATCAGATCAGGGTCCCACCCTTATGACCTCATTTAACCTTAATTACTTCCTTAGAGGTCCCTTCATTTATTTATTTATTGAGACAGAGTCTCGCTTTGTCACCTAGGCCGGAGTGCGATCTCGGCTCACTGCAACCTCCGCCTCCCGGGTTCTAGCAATTCTCCTGCCTCAGCCTCCTGAGTAGCTGGGATTACAGGTGCGCACCAGCACAACCAGCTAATTATTTTGCATTTTTAATAGAGACAGGGTTTCACCGTGTTAGCCAGGATGGTCTCAATCTCCTGTCCTCGTGATCTGCCCACCTTGGCCTCCCAAAGTCCTGGGATTACAGGCGTGAGCCACCATTTTTTAAGGCAGCCACGCTGGGAGTTAGGATTTTAATATATGAATCTGGAAGACACATTCAGTCCCTAACAGTAGCCATAGCCCCAACAGAGTCTCCGGCCTCTCAGATTTATGCAGGTGGCATGTGTTCCTGCTATCCACAGTGTGGCTAATGACCAGCAGCGCTCGTATTCTCTGTGAGCTTGTTAGAAATGCAGAATGTTGGCCCCCAGTCCAGCCAGACCCACTGCACTAGAATCTGCATTTTCACATGATCCCTGTATGATTGGCGTGTGCATTAATGCATGAGAAGCACTGCAACGGCCTTTCTTCAGTGCTGCCACCTCTTCTGATTCTCAGAAACTTTAGTAGATTAGTCTGCTGAATAGCCACACCTGTTTCCTGGGCCTCACAGAAGGGCCCAAGCTTTCTCAGCTTGTGGGCAATGGAAGATAAATCTCCTGGCTGCCCAGGCATCGTGGCTCATGCCTGCAATCCTAGCATTTGGGGAGGCCGAAACAGGAGGATCACTTGAGCCCAGGAGTTCAAGGCCAGCATGGACACCATAACGAGACCCCATCTCTACAAAAAATGAAAAATTAGCTGGGCATGGCGTGAACCTGCAGTGACAGGTACTTAGGAGGCCAAGGTGAGAGGCTTGCTTGAGTTCTGGAGGTCAAAGCTGCAGTGAGCCTTGATCGCACCACCATGCTCAGCCTGAGTGACCAAGCAAGACTCTGTCTCAAACAAACAATCAAACAAAAAACCCTCTTAACGATTGAATGTGAGGATTCAAGGTGAAACGTCTGGAGCGACTCTATTGCCGTCCGCTCTCTGCTCCTCTTCCTTTTGCAGATTACCACCCTCCTCCCCTTTCCTTTATCCTCCGAGGATTTATTCCATTAAAAAACAATCAAAATTAACTTTGAGCTAGCTGCAGCAAGAACTCCTGATAAATCTTCCCTTTCAGTCCACTCCCACTGGTTGAGCAACAGGCTGGTACCTTAGGGGCTCCCTCCTTTCAGGACCCAAGAGGGCATGGACAGGCAGAGGGGAGATGAGGGTGGAACTGTTGTACTCACAGCCCCGCATGCTCCAAGGATGAAACTGCAGTGACGGAGACAGTCGCTGGGTTCTGGGGTGGGTGAGGCTTTTCAAATGAAGGTGGGTGTGAGCAGTAGGAGAACAGAGCTAAGGAATCCTCCACACCTGTCACAATCATTGACCCAGTACAGGTGCCAACCAGATTAAATCCCATTAGTAATTCAGTGTCTGTCACACTGAATGCTTGGAGAGGACTGGACGGTTAACACTAATGTCATTTTGGGGAAACCCAGGAAGACTCACTCGCACACCAAAAGTCATCCATCTAGGGTGGATATCCCAAATCCCACCATTAGAGTCTCCTCTCCTTCCTTTGAAATTTAAAAGCGTGGAGAAGGGTGAATCCCTTAAGGTAAATACAAATTTTAGGCTGTTTCCTCTGTGACAGAAAAAAGGGATGGGAGCAACATATATATATATAGTGTGTGTGTGAGATAGAGTCTCACTCTCTCACCTCAGCTTACAGCGACCTCTGCCTCCTGGTTCAGTTGAGTCTCCTACCTTAGACTCCCAAGTAGCTGGGATTACAGGCACACGCCACCATGCATGTTTAATTTTTTTGCATTTTTAGTAGAGATGGGGTTTCACCAGGCTGGCCAGGCTGATCTCGAACTCCTGACTGCAAGGTGATCTGCTTGCCTCTGCCTCCCAGAGTGCTGGGATGACAGGTGTGAGCTTCCATACCCAGTCCCTACAGTACCCAGTATTCCCAGGTGGGCTCCCATCCAAGTACTAACCAGGCCCAACCCTACTTAGCTTCTGAGATCAGACGAGATCAGGTGTGTTCAGGGTGGTATGGCCGTAGACGGATTTCTTGAAACAAGGTCTGGGTGGGAGGCAGGGAGACAAGATGATCCCAAAGACAAAATTCACCCGCCATAGAATGTTGCCTGTGACTGCATCAAGATCTGCACTTGGGTTCTCAGGAGGCCACCTCCCAGAGAGTAGGTTCCTGCATCTCATGAGGACTCCATTCCAGCCTTGGTTTGCTCCAGACCACCCATACTTTTTAGAAGTTTTGGCCAATTCTGTTCTCCACATCCATACTCCCTATACCTACAGACTGCTCCAAGCCACCCCTAGGAAATGCAGTGTTTATAAAGTCAAACTACTGGGCAGGTCCTGCCTTGCCAGGGCAAATTATATCCTGTAGACATACATGTGTTTGCACGCACATACACAGTTTTGTCCAAATTATTTTTTTAAATTGTATAAAGGGCAGTCTCAGAGGGAAAAATGATCACAGAAGGGCAGCAGGTAGCCAGAAAGGTATGTGTGCCCTATTACATGGCCTTGCGGTGCCGTGCCCCATTATTGAAAAAGAAGGGGAATTCCTACATTAGACTTACTTCTGACTCCTAAGCAAGACAAGTGTGAATGTGTAAGCCTTGAGACAATGAGCTCACATCTTCTTAGATTTTATTTATGTCAGACAAAAAAAGGGAAACAATGAATTTCATTCAGAACAACAATGGATCTGATTCAATAGCTTGAGAAGGGGGCATTTCAAAAGAGCAGAGGTTCAATGGGACCTACCAAGGACACAGAGGACATTTCAACTCTCATCAGGGTCACAGGGAGCCAGAGGGGTGTAGCCCACTGCTGGGTGCATACATCACAACGCTCGCGAATAACAGAGAGAAGGCAGGATTATTCTATATTCACTTTCTATTTTCTCTACCAAGGGAAATGAACTTCAAAGTAGAAAGGATAAGATGAGCATTGTTAAGAAAAAATAGGTCACAAGATAGTAGGAGGATTTCAGCCGTAAAGCCTTCAAATTAGCTTTGTGGGGCCTCTTAACTCAGCTGGAACTACATTTCCCAGAATCCCCTGCCCTGCATGGTTCTGGGCAAGGGCCCAGCAAAGAGACATTTACACCACAGTTGGAAGCGGAAAGGGAAGTGGCAGCCAGGTTCTTTTCCCACTCTGAAGGTGGGAGCAGGATCACCAGGGCAGCCAAGGCATGTCACTGGTCTGCCAGATCACGATGTGGGCCTGCAGAAGCAGCCAGACATCCACTCCTCCAGCTCTCAGACCCTGCCACGGCATGGTTAGGTCCATGAGTCAAAGGGGCCAGATTTGGAGACAGTGTAAGGCAGAACAGGGCTCCAATCTGTCCTCACTTCCCTGCTCTGCATTTGCCTTGCCACCCTCACCTGCTGCCCTGCAGAATTCAGATTCCAACACCTGAAGGACAAGGGTCCACGAGTGCCTGAAGTCAAATCCCTAAAATGAATTCTCGATTCCACCTAGTATTTGTGTTTCAGTTTGAACCCCAATGGATATAGATTATAACTTAAGGAACCAGAGAAGCTGCAATTGTGATGAGGAACTTCTTTTGATTTTATTTTAGAAATAAGCTCAGCATAGAAGAGACAATCATGTGTACAACTTTCCAAAAGAGGGAAGTGGATTCAGAAAACTACTTATTTTGATGAGTGAGTGAGAAAACAACAACTCTGTCGACTATTTAGAGGTTTATTCTGAGCGAATATGAGTAACCATGGCATGGAGAACAATATCAACAGGTGCTGAGAAAGTATGCCTGAGGTGGTCAGGTTACAGTTTGGTTTCTTATGATTTAGGGATATGGGAATTGTAGGTAAAATCATAAGTCAATGCATTAAAGGTATACATCAGTTCACCCTAAAGAGGCAGGGTGTTTTGAAGGTGAAATGGGGCTGAAAGGTCATAAGTGGATTCAAAGATTTTCTGACTGGCACTTGGTTGAAAGAGTTAAGCTTTGTAAAGGCTTGAGGTGAGTAGAAAGAATGCTTGAGTTCTAAGGGGAGTCATGGAGACCAAGGCTCTTGTTATGTAGGTGAAGCCTCCAGGTAACTGCCTTCAGAGAGAATAAGAGGTAAAGTCTCCTTTTGGACCTTTAAAGATGACAGATTCTTAATCTCCTCTAGATCTGGGAAAGGCCGGACTGTATTAAGGAAGATTCTCTGCAGTTGCAAATTTCCCCCACAAAAGATGGCTTCGCAGTGCCATTTCAAAATATGTCAAAGAAATAGTAAATAGTAGTAAAACATTTTTATTTCCTTCAGTGTCTATCTGCCACGTGATGCTACGCCAGAGTCAGGTTGCAATTTGGAATTGTATTGCCACAAAGAGTCTGTTGTGTCAGTCTTATGATGTCTGTTTTAATGTTAATGCTGGTCAGTTGTGCCTAAACTCCTAAGGAGACGGAGTATGATGAGGCGTGTCCAACCTCCTTTTCCATCATGGCCAGGAATTCGATTTTCAGACTTCTCTGGGATCCCTTTGGTCCAGAGGGGGATTCATAGTTGGTTAGAGGGCTTAGGATTTTATTTTTGTTTTACAGATTTTAGTCCCCCCAAATTCTCAAATAGAATTTAAACTTATGGATTATGATCAAGGGAAAAATGAACATGATGATAATTAGACACAAACATGGATTTATTACAGATAAATTTTGTATAACTCAGCCAGGTACGGTGGCTCATGCCTGTAATCCCAGCACTTTGGGAGGCCGAGGCGGTGGATCACCTGAGGTCAGGAGTTCGAGACCAGACTGGCCAACATGCGAAACCCCGTCCCTACTAAAAATACAAAAATTAGCCAGGCATGGTGGCACGTGCCTGTAATCCCAGCTACTAGGGGGGCTGAGGCAGGAGAATCGCTTGAACCCGGGAGGCAGAGGTTGAAAGGAACCACGATCATGCCACTGCACTCCAGACTGAGAGACAGAGCGAGACTCCATCTCAAAAAAAAAAAAAAAATTTTGTCTGTCTAACTCATTTGATTTGGGGTAAGAGTGTTAAGATAGTATACCAGAAGAATGAGATAGTTATTACTATAACCATGATACCCACAAGGAATTTGACAAAAATTTTCTCACATCCTTCTTAAATATAGACTGGATTCTAGTTAAGTAAAATATATAGCATGATGTGAGAGCAAGCTGCCAGTTGCTCAGGCTGGCATCTGTTATCTTCTACTTCCTTCATAACAGAATCCCAATGTTTTTAAGTCTTCCTAAAAGGAAGGGGTTCCACTGAAATCGCCTTTACAAAAATTGTAACAGTGAGGAAATGATGGCAGTGGGGGAGGTCAGACCTAGCCAACCCTGCCTTGCCTTTTGCCTTCACGCTGCCCTTAATCACTCCTGGGCTTAGGCCAAGCTAACTTTGGGAGACATTTAGTTTACAGTTTAAATGATAATACGCCTTCCCCAAAATTCAACTGTCTTTGTAAAGCTAATGAGAGACCACCAGTCTAGGAGGATAGAGGAGCCTGAATTCTGCGAAGGGGTAGACATGAGTGATTGCCAGCCATTATTCTGGAGGTCACAGGCTATGCAACTTCCGCCATTATTCCTGGAGATAACATCGCTATTGTAGCACCTAAGACTGGCCTTTTGAGATACCTTTTCAGGTTTTTTGCGCATGTAGCAATTGTTGGCTCCACCTGGATCCACTACCACTCCTGTGGCCCCATCAGCAGTGACTGAGTGCACAGGAGGACCATTTCCCACACCCCTATGATTGCACCCCCAACCAATCAGAGCAAGCACCCATCATCTAGCCATCCCCACCCCTTAGCCCAAGCTATCTTTCAAAAAACCCTGGCCCCTAAATTCTCAGAGAGATTGATTTGAGTAATAACTCTGTCTCCTATGAGGTGTGGCCAGCTTCATGTCTATTAAACACTTTCTTTATTGCAAGGCCGTGGTCTGATTTTATCTGTACACTGATTGGGTAGTTACACCCTTTGCCTCTATCCTTCTCCTTCCTATTGGTTAGATTAGGCACGTGATGGCTGGAGCTCCAGCAGCTATCTTAACCCATTGGGTGGTCTTAAGATTGTGTCGTGAAGCTGAAAGGAAGTAAACCCTTGGGTCTTTAGTACCTGTCACAGTTGTTATATCAGCTGTGTACTGCTGGTTTGCAGGTTTACTTTAAGTGAGAAAGAACTAAACTTTTATCTCTTATCTTATTTATTTATTTTCTGTTATATGCAGCTGAACTTAACCCTAAATGATACTGAATGTAAACGGTGCTATTGTCTTAAAAGGTATGTCTCAGTCTAGAGGATGATTTCCAATGGCTTTGCATTGGTCCAATATTTTTTATTAGTTCACTTAATAAACACATGAAAGATCTTGCTACATTTGCAGATGAATAATCTTGGAGGCATAATTATATTTTAAATAATAGGTAAGTATTAAGAAGAGATCACAGGAGGGGAACCGTGAGTCAAAACTAAAAAGATAAAATTTCAGAAGGATAAATGTGAAGTCTGTTTGGGGCTAAAAAATGACTACTGCTAGTTTGCAAGTTGAGAGAATCTGCCTGAGAACTCTTAACATTCAAAATAAGCAATGCGAATACAGAGCTCCACTTTCCTCTCTGCTAGCATTCTGTTAACACAGTCCTGGATATTACATTTTCTAAAAGGTCATTGCTGGTTCAGAGTGATAACTTGAACACACATGTTTCTCTCTTCTCCCTCCTGGACCTTGCTGTAGCAAGCAGAGCTGTGCATGCATATCTTTTTGTTTGACCTTTTTAATGGGATATGCTGGTGTTTTCTGATCTTTTGTCAATTTGGGACACACCTATTAACCTGCTGAGTCCCAGTCATCCATTTACTTATAAATGCATTCATTCATTTCACACTTGTTGCTATTAACTTGCTGAGTTCCAGTCATCCGTGTACTCATAAATGCATTCATTCATTTAATACTTGTTGAGCACCTATTATGTGCTCTGCCATGAGCCTGTATTGATATATTAGCAACTGGCCACAGAGGGCATTAAGGATGAATAACAACAGCATTTATGAAGGAAGACTCTTGCCTTCCCCTCTAATCACCCCTCTTACAACCCTAATCCTGGAGGCATCAGAAACAGTGGAGAGGAGACAGAGGCATGGGGAGGTGACAAACCACACTCCACTTCCCTGCTGCTGGTCCCTGGTCTGAAGGTCCAGTCTGAACTGGGGGGAAGAAAAAGCATTGTATCAAACGTAAGACTGAAACTTAGATCTCATACTAAAATAAGCCTTTGACTGCTTAGATTTTGGCTGATATGCTGGAAAAAAGAACAAAACAAAAAACAAAAACCGTCTGCTGAGTTTAAAGATAGTAACGGAGAAAAAACAACCCAAAGCTGTTTTCTGGTTGAGCCCTATTTGTTCAGCCTTTTACAGAATAGGAGGAAGAGTAAGACAATAAACACCATTAAGAGTGATTGGAGGAGGGGACTGGGTGACCGGAGTCTGAGAGGGAAAGAAACATCCTTGTATCTTTTGAAGTCTCTACTGTATGCAGGTATTGCTGATTCAAACACCAAATGATTTTTTTTTAAAGGACTTAGACAAAAAGATGGACAACATAGAGCATCTTCAGAGGAGAAAGGCTGAAAGGGCACAGGGTCTGAGCCTCATGTTAAGAGTGTTGGTTAACAGATTGGAAAATGTTAGCCTAGACTTGGGGGTGTGGGTATGAGAGAAATGGGTGATAGATGGAGGGTGTTTGAAGATCCACCTTAGTCTATGTTTATTTAAAAGACAGGACTGTCACAGTAGGTAGTTAGACAGACATGAGCAGGGCAAGAGAGGGTGCCCCAAACCGGGAATGTCAGGCGACCATCAGGTGATAGTCAGGCAGTTGTTAAACTGCCTCTGTAAAATAATAATGGGTTGCAGCCAGCACCAGGGAAAGGCAATCTCCCAATACACAGAAAACAACCAAAACTGGTGATCAGCACCTTTGCAATAAGATCTCAGGAGTTCAGCAAGTGGGTTTAAGCATGCACACTAAGAGGCAAAATTGTGGAGTCTACCTGGTGTATGACCTCTAGTGTTCCTCTAGGAGCACTCTGCTGGTAAGGGAAGAACCTCAAGTAGCATGAACACAGCTTCAGTAAACACACTGCACATACAGCCCCTCTCAGGTGCTGGCAGGCCATCACGCATGCGGACAGCCCACCCCCAAGAGAAAAATCAGGAGAGAAGTAATGCAAAACCCCCCGGAAGCATGCCAGTGTATACAACCCCAAGTCAAAGGTCAAATTGCCATGCACTTGAATCTCTCAAGTCACCTGCTTGGCCCTCTTCCAAGTGTACTTTACTTCCTTTCATTCCTGCTTTAAACTTCTTTTTTTTTTGAAATGGAATCTTGCTCTGTTGCCCAGGCTGGAGTGCAGTGGCGTGATCTCGGCTCACTGCAACCTCTGCCTCCCGGGTTCAAGTGATTCTCCTGCCTTAGCCTCCTGAGTAACTGGGACTACAGGCCCATGCCACCACGCCCAGCTAATTTTTGTATTTTTAGTAGAGACGGGGTTTCAGGATGGTCTCGATCTCTTGACCTCGTGATCCGTCCACCTTGGCCTCCCAAAGTGCTGGGATTGCAGGCATGAGCCACCATGCCCAGCCCCTGCTCTAAACTTTTTAATAAACTTCCACTCCTGGTCTAAAACTTGCCTCCATCTCTCCCTCTGCCTTATGCCCCTCATTGAATAATTTCTTCTGAAGAGGCAAGAATTGAGGTTTCTGCAGACTTGTATGATTTGCTGCTGCTAACAGGACGAAAACCAAAGAGAAGATATCATACAGATGTGGATATTGAGTCAATTTCACTTTCCTTTTTAGGTATGAGCTTCCATCATGGAGAGGTTAATAACAAGAGGTTCTATTAAGTTTGCCACTTTGAGTAGAAAGTGGCCTAAACTACTAAAGTCACTTCCAACCTATGATTCAATGACAGTGGGGTTTCAACTTGGTATATACATGAGCCTCAGGTCTTTTTGATGTTAACATCTGCTAACGCTCTCTTCCTAAATCCCCACTGTTCATTCTAGTGACTGCTCAGCTTCTGTAATCACAGCAAGAGGGACGGAGGAAGAAAGGGAATCGTGGGAAGAAGATACTAACACATCAACTCCAGTCAGCTAGTTGCGCTCACCCACAATGAAGGAAGTGTGAAGGAATTCCATGTGCTGCTGTGTACACTGAGGAGGAGGAAGCCATGTCTGTCAAGGACTGTGAAGTGTCTGAGACTCCACCCTGTTTGCAGGCTAACAAGTGAGCTTGCCACAGTTTCAGTGAGGCTGGCAGAAGACCTGAGACTCCTAGGTTGGAGATAAAGGACTTTATTACTCATGGCCACACTGGTTTCCCTTGCTCCCTAAGTCCCGTAGGGGGCATGTGGAGGCAAGCCCAGGGGGATGGGTGTTGTACACCTTGTGGGTCTGAGAAAACTCAAGCAGAAGTCTCCAAACTTACAAGGGGCCTTAATAAACTTACCCAACCTTTGTCCCAGGGAGATTTGTTATCTTTTTTATCGTAATCAGAAAACAAATCCGTCCTCTTCCCTGGAGAGATTTCTGTCTTCTATGGCTCTTTGCTCTATAAACATCCTTGGAAAGATAGTCTAGGATAGCATCTATCACAAGATATGTAGAAGCACCATAGAGAATGCCCCCAGCAGTGTCTCCCTGTATGGGTGAAGTTCTGGACTAATTTATTTGTGTGGTTGGGTATAGAACTGGCAGCTGGCTACACAAGTCGAAGCTCCGGTTATTATTTTTTGGACCAAGGAAGCAAAGGCCGTAGGTTTGGACAAACCTGGATTAGAATCTTAACTCTGTCATTTAACAGGTAAGCTATCTGTATATGTGCTGCCGAAGCGAGCACAACAGATAAGTTATTTGTTTAGTGTCTCTGATCCTCAGTGTTCTAATGTGAAAATCAGGCCAAAGATACTTACCTCACAGTGTTGTATAAGGGTTAAAATCTATGTGTAACTGAATACGTGTTAGTTCACCACCTTATATTCTTTGATTTTTACTTTAAAAAATGACATTTGGGGGCCAGGCATGGTGGTTCATGCCTGTAATCCAGCACTTTGGGAAGTTGAGGCAGGCAGAGCACTTGAGGCCAGGAGTTCAAGACCAGCCTGGGCAACATCGTGAAAACCTATCTCTACAAAATACACAAAAATTAGCTGGATATGGTGGTGTGTACTGCAGTCCCAGCTACTCAGGAGGCTGAGGAAGCACAAGAATCATTTAAACCTGAGAGGTGGAGGCTGCAGCGAACCAAGGTCAGGCCACTGCACTCCAGCCTGGGTGACAGAGCAAGACTCTGTCTCAAAAAATAAAATAAAAAATAACATTTTTGATCCCCGAATTGCAAGAAACTTATAAACATGTGTGCAATGTCAGCTGTCTTTTCCTGTGATTTGGTCCTGTATACTGAGGGGAAGGACAGGAGATGACAATCTTTGAGCTTGTCTAATAGAAAAACACTCATCTGTACCTCTCAGTGAACTCTTGGGTCAAAAGATCTTAGATCCTCAGATTTAAGTAACTCTCCAGATGGGAGGACATGTCATCTTTGCTTTCACTTCTCTTGGCTCAGATTGCTCCTGATCACTCTCTTCTCTCTGCCTGGCTTCTGCATCCTCCAGTGTTTACACAAACCCTGCTTAATTAGAGTAAATTTAGTTTCTCTACCCCCAGTTATACACAATAAACACCCCATCCTATGGTATCGTAGATTTCCCCTAGGAAACCTTAACTCAGTATCTCTCTAATTAAACCTGTTTGGGCCATGATTTTTTTTTCTGGCAGCACTGAGCTTGATAGATGAAGAGACCACAGAAGACTAGAAAGTTTCACCCTATAAGACAATGCTAAAGCGGATAACTTAATTATAGGAGGCCAAATAATTTGCCTCCACTGCTTCATACGATTATTCGTAAGATTGCTTTCTTGGTTTCCAGACTAGAAATAAGCAGAGACCCAGCTGTATCGTCTGCGTTTTGTCATCCCTGGGGAGCCAGGACTAACCATGTTATTTCTGACAGTCATCAAAAAGGGAAATTTGGGTTTTGCTGCAGACAAGAAAATTAGAGGCAACAACTCACAGTGGAAGTATCTCAGCACATTAAAAAAATACTAATACAGCCTTTCATCTAGACTGGTTCTAAACTTTATCATGCATGAGAATTACCTAAGGCTTGTTCAAATCAATTGCTGGGGCCCCTCCTCAAGGTCTCTGATTCAGTAGGTCCGGGATGGGGCCTGAGAATGTGCATTTCTAACAAGTTGCCAGGTGACGCTGATGCAGCTAGTTCTGAGTCCACACTTTGAGAACCAGTGCTCTAAAGCAGTGATTCTCAGCCCTGGCTATATAACATAATCCCCTAGGGGAGCATTCAGAAAGTATTTCCTGGTTCCCACCCATAGAGATTCTGACCTAATTGAATGAGGGATGGGCCTGGACATCTGGAGTCTTAAAAGCTTCCCAGGTGATTAGGAGCTTTCATATATATATGAAAATAAAAATAAAAAAATATATATATATATATATACACACACACACACACACACACGTATATATACACACACACATATATATATATTGAGACAGAGTCTCACTCTGTTGCCCAGGCTGGAGTGCAGTGGCATGATCTTGGCTCACTGCAACCTCTGCCTCCCAGGTTCAATGATTCTCCTGCCTCAGTCTCCCAAGTAGCAGGGACTACAGGTGTGCACCATCAAGGCCAGCTAATTTTTGTATTTTTAGTAGAGATGGAGTTTCACCATGTTTTCCAGGATGGTCTCAATCTCTTGACCTCGTGATCCACCCACTTTGGCCTCCAAAAGTGCTGGGATTAC